>JAVTVY010024983.1:0-104412 GCA_036873755.1 Hanleya hanleyi | reverse complement strand
CGCTATGATTGGTTGAAAGACAAATACCTCTTTCCTTGAGAAACTTTTTGTGATTGTTAAATAAATCTTCCAGAGTAAATGCAGTTTGGGAGTAAGTAGACGTATTTGATGAAGATATGTCTACACTCAATTCTTTAACTAGCACCTGGTAATAGTAATATTTACATATGAATATTATATTATTCGGAGCTTTGTCTGCTGGGACTATGACGAATTTACTCTTGAGATTTGCTAGAACTTCTTGCGAATTGAGGTTTCTCAGTACTTGTTTTGCTAGGGGAAGAGAACTTCTGTCAATATGGCGGATTGTTTCAACGACCTTGCTCTTGGTGAGGTCCAGCCAATCAGCGAGTACTGTAGGTTCAACTTTTTTTCGCTTAGACCAATCAATAACGTACTGTTCTAATGCAGACAGGACTATCTTCTGGTCGGCCTTCAGATTTATTCTTCTTGGCTCTCTATATTTAGGTCCTTTCATCAAGAGTAATTTCAGATCCTTATCACTCACCACATCAAGGTCACCAGTCACAATATGTTTGCATGGTGTATAGATAAAGTTCGACAATTCACAATCACAACTATAGCCTCCTGACGTGTATAAGTTCCAGTCAAACTCCTGGCTGGATTATGAATGACGGACTAGACGCTTGTAATTCTAACCCAACTAGGACACTCTTAGCCATCATACAGGTGTGGAGACTAAGAATATCCGGTGGCTATGAGTGTCCATCCCCTATCTTCTAACCCAACTAGGACACTCTTAGCCATCATACAGGTGTGGAGACTAAGAATGTCCGGTGACTATGCGTGTCCATCCCCTATCTTCTAACCCAAATAGGACACTCTTAGCCATCATACAGGTGTGGAGACTAAGAATGTCCGGTGGCTATGCGTGTCCATCCCCTATCTTCTAAACCAACTAGGACACTCTTAGCCATCATACAGGTGTGGAGACTAAGAATGTCCGGTGGCTATGCGTGTCCATCCCCTATCTTCTAACCCAACTAGGACACTCTTAACCATCACACAGGTGTGGAGACTAAGAATGTCCGGTGGCTATGAGGGTCCATCCCCTATCTTCTAACCCAACTAGGACACTCTTAGCCATCATACAGGTGTGGAGACTAAGAATGTCCGATGACTATGCGTGTCCATCCCCTATCTTCTAACCCAACTAGGACACTCTTAGCCATCGTACAGATGTGGAGACTAAGAATGTCCGATGGCTATGCGTGTCCATCCCCTATCTTCTAACCCAACTAGGACACTCTTAGCCATCACACAGGTGTGGAGACTAAGAATTTCCGGTGACTATGCGTGTCCATCTCCTATCTTCTAACCCAACTAGGACACTCTTAACCATCATACAGGTATGGAGACTAAGAATGTCCGGTGGCTATGCGTGTCCATCCCCTATCTTCTAACCCAACTAGGACACTCTTAGCCATCATACAGGTGTGGAGACTAAGAATGTCCGGTGGCTATGAGTGTCCATCCCCTATCTTCTAACCCAACTAGGACACTCTTAGCCATCATACAGGTGTGGAGACTAAGAATGTCCGGTGGCTATGCGTGTCCATCCCCTATCTTCTAACCCAACTAGGACACTCTTAAGCATCATACAGGTGTGGAGACTAAGAATGTCCGGTGGCTGTGAGTGTCCATCCCCTATCTTCTAACCCAACTAGGACACTCTTAGCCATCATACAGGTGTGGAGACTAAGAATGTCCGGTGGCTATGCGTGTCCATCCCCTATCTTCTACCCCAACTAGGACACTCTTAGCCATCATACAGGTGTGGCGACTAAGAATGTCCGGTGACTATGAGTGTCCATCCCCTATCTTCTAACCCAACTAGGACACTCTTAACCATCATACAGGTGTGGAGACTAAGAATGTCCGGTGACTATGAGTGTCCATCCCCTATCTTCTAACCCAACTAGGACACTCTTAGCCATCATACAGGTGTGGAGACTAAGAATGTCCGGTGACTATGAGTGTCCATCCCCTATCTTCTAACCCAACTAGGACACTCTTAGCCATCATACAGGTGTGGAGACTAAGAACGTCCGGTGGCTATGCGTGTCCATCCCCTATCTTCTAACCCAACTAGGACACTTTTTCCCACATTGTGGATAAGTGTCCGTCGTCCTCGGTTGCAGTAGAAAAGGATATGAAAAGGGACATCAATCACCAGGACATTCTTATCCATCAAACCGACACTCAATATCGTTCAGTAATCTGCAAGTTCAACCACATATTCTGTTACCTATTTTCCCTGTCACTGCAAGTATTAGAAACTTTTGATATATCTACTGTTACCTGCACCTCGGATTAGTTTGATAATTTGGGAATTCACTGAACATTCACGTATACACATGTACATTCAAAGAAATAAAAGTGCATAATCTGTCGCTAGACTGCACATGAGATAGATTTTTACGATTTGTTACTTTATGACGATGAAATATGAGCTTTGAGCCCACTAATGTATCACTAAAATGCCATCGTCAATTGCGTCAACATATAATCATGCCTGATTACAATGTTCATATAGCCTTGGTCCTGTGGAAGCATGTTAAGAGATAATTTTCATTAACAAAAATGAGATCTCAACCCAAAACAAAACGATAAACTTCTAAATCATCCGTACAGATTTGGCTATGGACACATTTTGATCAACCATCAACCCAGTCATACAATTAACCATGGTAAGATCAACCATCAACCCATTCATGCAATTAACCATGGTAAGATCAACCATCAACCCATTCATGCAATTAACCATGGTAAGTTTTCGAGGCTGATATTTCCGTATGTATAGCATAAAAAAGAATATGATTTTGCAGGTTTGGGATCGAAACAGGTCAGCTTCACTTTCACAATACATGAATTTTCCTTTGGATCTTTTTCTGTAGGTGATTTTAACCAGTATTATATTCAGTAATTATATAAGCAAAGAAATGGAAAGTTCACAGTGTGATTTTTTTTTCCTGAAATTGCAAATTAACTGTACCGGTACATATACATATTGTTCACCATATTCTCTCATCGGCGCTAATATCGTTCTATACAGCCTGATAAACTGCGCGGTAAAAATGTATAATTATAGAGATCTTACAATGCGATCACGATTCTGTCAGTCCGGCATCCGGCAAGCAGCCATAGAGAATATCAAAAATCCATCTTATCCCTCGGAAAAGTGTGAGCTTGGTGGAAATCATGTTTATTATAATAGTCCTCTATAAGACGATAAAAATGCGCCCAGTTATAAATGTTTTTTCAACAGCTTTTCTTGGCGACTGCATGAATTTCAACAAGCCCACCGTGTTTGCAAACTGTAGCCTCCTGTAGGTGGGCCATCGATATGATGGTTATCTTAGCCCTAACAGGCCTCCAGGGGCGTTTTGGAGGGTCTGTCCCAGGCCTGCGTTTTGGGGGGTCTGTCCCAGGCCTTCGTTTTGGAGGGTCTTTCCCAGCCTTGGGTTCAAAACAAAAATGGAGAGCTACATCACGGAAGATGAGCTTATTTTGGAATTCAAATACACAGCCTATGAAACCTACATAATTAGTTTCACCCATGATCCTCCTCGTGTCGACGACGTATCTTGTCTGTCACGTGTAGAGATTGTGCAAGAGTCGAGTGGGGTAGACGATTTGGTGAGTGCCAGTGCCGTCTAGCTATTCTATAATTTAATGTTACACATCTCTAGTTGATTTACTTCTGACATTACATAAGCATGAGACAACGTCAATCTCCAATACCGAGTCACGATTATGCCAGGCGATGCTGTCATTGTCTCGTCAAACCTTAGCTCACTGTATACCTGATCCATGCAGGTACAATGTATTCGCTATTTCTTAGTTTCGGTTATACGGAGGTTGTCACTGTTATGCCAATGCCCTTTTATTTGCGGTCTTAATTAGTGACAGGGACTGTCTGATCCATGATGTTGCAACAAACTTAAGAACTCAACGCTGTAGTATGGAATGATGTTTATTTACAGGTATTTACATATAACGTGACGATTATATACACCATTACCGTGTATACCGCGGTAGGAATTACCGAGTAAACCGCGGTAGGATTTACTGAGTAATATATGTACCACATATGTAACTGGCAGACAATCTGTCAGAAATTATCCTCTGTGTGGCTGAAGGGTCATAGGGACTCGAACTAGGATATACCGAGTATACCGCGATAGGATTTCTCGAGTATCCCGCGGTAGGATTTAACGAGTGTACCGCGGTAGGATTTCCCGAGTATAACGCGGTACGATTTACCGAGTATAACGCGATAGGATATGTGTTGTGAACGGAATCTAGCACTTATTCATAACACTGGAAAATAATTATTAATTAGGATATCTTTTAACAAACACTTTGAACTTCATCTGAATAAACTTCTTAAGACGGAAGCTTGGTGACTTGGGGGCCATCTGGCTTGGCTTGTGGATAACCTGGGCTGGTTTGGGAGTCCCTTGGGATAATGTGGATACAGGTAATAATTCCGTTTTGGAGAGATTGGAGGACAACTCAAGTATGTTGTATAACCATGCACATGCTCTCATTAATGAGGAAATAATGATAATAATAATAGTAATACTGTCCCCGGATGCGAAGCGTTTTCTGTCTAGACGGTATTCCTCTTCAGTCGATGTGTTGCTATCTTGAGAACTAACGCTCGAGTTGGCCGCCATTTTGGATCTATGTCGCCGTATCTCAGTATGACGCCTCTTGATCTGCTGGTCTTGTTTCATCAGGCTCTCTGTTCGGGCTTGAATACGGTCCACACGAAACTCTAGCACTTGTCTATTGGAACTGCAAAACGATTGAGAAATCAATTGACGTATTCTCTAAACACATTAATAGACAAACTGATTCGACACTAATCACTTAAATACATAAATAAACACATGGCGTGAAATTAGTGTAGAATGCACTGATCAATTACCTGATACTTTTTTGCCACCTTGTGGGTGATTGACATCCCGTGATATTGGCGCCCTGGTCCAAGTGACCTCTGTCTTTCACCGTAGAAACGTCAAAATCAAATCACTAGTATTTACTTTTCGCATAATCTCTGGAAGAACCATCCGCAGTGTTGTCTTGATTTTCTCCTTAATTTACGTACCTGCATAGTTTTCAGACTCCTCAAAAATGGCATCGGGGTCAGATTCTCCGTTTGAATCGCAGCTCATCAGTTATGTTATTTCCACATTTTCTGGCATGTTGACCACGCCTGTCCCCAACGTATGACAAACCAGAAAACAGAATCAGCATTGGAAAAGTTTGCCACAAACCCGTACTTTCGACATTCTCTTCTTTAACGTGAATAAGACTTGAAGAGAATCTGTATTTTATATTTGCCCCAGTTGTAGGTATCTGGTACCAGGTTGGTCAAATTCAGCAACGTCTGTCCTTATATATACAACTTCCGAGCCTCAAGGTTTCTTTTCGAGCAAAGCGAAACCTTGACCATCTTACACAGCAAGCCGCATTCACTCCACTCACTTTCAGTGTATAGGTATCTGTTGTCACATGATATCAAGCCATGGTCAAATAAAACAAGTGGTCGGATTGGTCAATATCCACAAGATGCTGCTTTGCTGATTGGTTGAAAATTACAGTGGCGTTTTCCATGAACACGATTCAATCCAATGTCTGACAGGGGTAACTAGGATGGAGAACTATAGTGTTAGTAAATCTATGAATTAAACAAATATATCTGCTGAAATGAAAAATAAAGCATGGTTTTGATGGGCCGTGAAATCCGCATGGGAAGTGGCCTGAACACTACAATTTCAATCAATCCATCGAATACAACCTGATTAAAACCGTTTTCTGGATTTGTTTTGAAAAACAGATTAAAATCAGATCCAGAAGCCGATCGGTTTCTGGATCTGTTTTTAATCTGATTGAGAAGAACAATATTAACTAATATTCATACCTCATAGACCTCAGCCTTTCTTCAGCTCTGTCCAAGTTTCTGGTAAGGACGGCCGCCATTTCTTCAATGGAAATAGCGGCTTTGAATTTGGGTGTCCTCGGGAGGACTGGAGGAGGTGACGATCCCAATGAATGTTTTGACTCTGGCTGTGTGACGATAGAATTAACTTATTCGGCAGATTCTTCACACGTCTCAGCCGATTCTTCAACCGAGCATACTGACTGTGTACTTTTTATACTGAACGATTCATCGACAGTGTTCACAATGTCGACGAAGGAGTTGGTAGTATGCAGGGTGCATTTCAGTATACTCGCCATCTTTGTCTACACTTGCACCGCTAGATGTTTCTTGTAGGAGAGATTTCTAAGATATATGATCATTCAACCCAAAGCGTTCTGCTTATATAGTCATTGGCTGACACCGTTAACCTAGTACTTCAACATCCTTTGTTTTAGAAATCACTCCCTTAATCTCTGTAAACAATAAGACAATAGTCCCGTTACACCAGCCAATGTATCTATGATTATCTAAGACCTAGACACAACAAAATCAGTTAATATCTTTTATGTCCAAGCTTGAACTACAGGTAACATGATTAACTCAGGGGTCGTGAATGACGTCGGACTGAACTTTATTCTATCATTGACATACAGCCATTTAGATAAACATGTCGAGGTGACAAAATATTATATACACAAATTAGAAAATATATCTGTATACTTCATGAAGATAACTCGTTCACAAATTCGTGCTAAAGCAAGAATCGATGAAAATGTGAGTAGATCACATAGAGAACGAACAAGAACATTAAAGAAGTACTTGCAATATTTATTCAAGCAGGTCATGCAAGAAAAGTTATTTTTTTTAAATCTGTCACTATACTCAATGGAGTTACGATACGTTCCTCTGTATTAAATATTCAACGACCTTGAATATATCTCAAATCAAAGATCATTTCAATGTTCACATGTTCATTAATCAGTCCGGTTCGCATTAACATCTATCCAGGCCATAAGTCAAGATGCAGCTGAAGTTATGAAGGTGACTTTTGTTCCGTTAACACATTATTATCTCTTCGTTAAGTAATATGTGAATTCAACGAACGGCAAATTCCGCTAATTGCCTTCTACGCAAAAATATTGCTAACTGCCGTTAAGTACTGGTACCTCCCTTAAGTACTGGTACCTCCCTTAAGTACTGGTACCTCGGAATTGTCATGAAATATACAGATAATGCCTGAATTCAGAAGAAAAGCTAATCACAAAATAAAATCTGTCTCTATACAAACTAACTGCACGTGAGATAGGTTTATTCGCCAAGATCATCAAAATTCTTTTTGAAGTTTATTAACTGAAATACCAGCCTTGAAAATTGCATCAACATGCATGATTGGCCTCATGTCAGGGGAGAATTTTCAAACTTCTTACTTTTGTCGTATTGTTTTACAAAATGAAATGTTCCATATCAAATGGACCGAGAGGCACATTTTATCAGTCATAAATCTATTTAAGCTACATTGAATATCGCAAGTTTTCGAGGCTGATATTTCAATATGTATAAGCATTAAAATTTTCTGGTTTTGCAGGTTTTGGATTGAAACAGATTACATTCACTGCTGTTTTTCCGGTGTTTACCTGTTCACTTATTTCAACATACAATGTAGTAGAGATAGACCATATCCTTTCATAAAGTTGTTTTTTTGTTTAATCGTATTACCATTCCACTTGTTGAAGTCTCGCAAATCCCCATGGCAGTTCAGATTTACGGGGGAAAATGATACTCCCTTTCTTCTCTCGAAATTATTTTGTTAGACAAGGTGAAATTTTAATCTTCAAAATATTATGACTGGTAACGCTTCGCCTGATTGAGAGGAGACCAGCTGATCATTCATATTTATGTTCCACAATAACTATGTCCGCTACAGTGGACATCTCTATCACCTAATAATGTCCAGTCTGTTTATCGCGTTAATTCATCACACGATTCCTCCAGTTTTATCAAAACGTTACCTCCTTGAAAGCTATTAATCGAAGTTTGACCTGTGCAGTTTACATATTTTGTTAAATTAAAAAAAAAATCTATATAATTCATTCAGTTTAAGGATGCATCAAGAGTGTAAATGTAGTAGTAGTTCTTTGCATAATATATCGCGTGGTAGAGCCGTGCCGAAATAATCAGTACAAATGGGAGTCTATAAATTGTTCTCAGAAATGTGCAGCAGGGAACAGAATGGCAGGCTTCATTCTGCTGTGCATAAAACTCCATAACAGTTGAATACTTCATTATTTAGATGATAATTCCACACAAAAAACGTCTGGCTTAAAAAGCGATGTACCCAGCATTAAGCCGTGTTCGCCTGACAAAGTTACCAATTTCTATTTCTTTTGTTTTTGAAATCACTCCAGTATATGTAAACAATAAGACAATAGTCCCGTTACACCAGACAATGTGTCAATGATTACCTTGGACCTACACACAACAAATCTACCTGATTTTTTTTATGTCACAGCTTGATCTACGGCTAAACCTGTCTCAGATGTCGTTAATGTCAAGGGCGTGAATTTTATTCTACAAGTGGCATTCATGCATTTAGTTAAACATGTCAGAATGACAGAATATTATAATCGTATCATATTATACACAACTAAGAAAATGTACCGGTGTTGAGCTTAAGAATGTCCGGTGGATACGAGAGTCCGGCTACTATCTTTTAACCCAGCTCGGACATTTTCCTCCACATTGGAGATAAACGTCCGTCCTTAGTTGCAATAGAAAAGGATATTAGAAGGAACACTAATCCCCAGGACACTCTTAGCCATCATACAGGTGTGGAGACTAAGAATGTCCGGTGACTGTGAGTGTCCATCCCCTATCTTCTAACCCAACTAGGACACTCTTAGCCATCATACAGGTGTGGAGACTAAGAATGTCCGGTGGCTGTGAGTGTCCATCCCCTATCTTCTAACCCAACTAGGACACTCTTAGCCATCATACAGGTGTGGAGACTAAGAATGTCCGGTGGCTATGCTTGTCCATCCCCTATCTTCTAACCCAACTAGGACACTCTTAGCCATCATACAGGTGTGGAGACTAGGAATGTCCGGTGGCTATGAGTGTCCATCCCCTATCTTCTAACCCAACTAGGACACTCTTAGCCATCATACAAGAATGTGAGACTAAGAATGTCCGGTGGCTATGCGTGTCCATCCCCTATCTTCTAACCCAACTAGGACACTCTTAGCCATCATACAGGTGTGGAGACTAAGAATGTCCGGTGGCTATGAGTGTCCATCCCCTATCTTCTAACCCAACTAGGACACTCTTAGCCATCATACAGGTGTGGAGACTAAGAATGTCCGGTGGCTATGCGTGTCCATCCCCTATCTTCTAACCCAACTAGGACACTCTTAGCCATCATACAGGTGTGGAGACTAAGAATGTCCGGTGACTATGAGTGTCCATCCCCTATCTTCTAACCCAACTAGGACCCTCTTAGCCATCATTCCGGTGTGGAGACTAAGAATGTCCGGTGACTATGAGTGTCCATCCCCTATCTTCTAACCCAACTAGGACACTCTTAGCCATCATACAGGTGTGGAGACTAAGAATGTCCGGTGGCTATGCGTGTCCATCCCCTATCTTCTAACCCAACTAGGACACTCTTAGCCATCATACAGGTGTGGAGACTAGGAATGTCCGGTGGCTATGAGTGTCCATCCCCTATCTTCTAACCCAACTAGGACACTCTTAGCCATCATACAGATGTGGAGACTAAGAATGTCCGGTGGCTATGCGTGTCCATCCCCTATCTTCTAACCCAACTAGGACACTCTTAGCCATCATACAGGTGTGGAGACTAAGAATGTCCGGTGGCTATGTGTGTCCATCCCCTATCTTCTAACCCAACTAGGACACTCTTAGCCATCATACAGGTGTGGAGACTAAGAATGTCCGGTGGCTATGAGTGTCCATCCCCTATCTTCTAACCCAACTAGGACACTCTTAACCATCATACAGGTGTGGAGACTAAGAATGTCCGGTGACTATGAGTGTCCATCCCCTATCTTCTAACCCAACTAGGACACTCTTAGCCATCATACAGGTGTGGAGACTAAGAATGTCCGGTGGCTATGCGTGTCCATCCCCTATCTTCTAACCCAACTAGGACACTCTTAAGCATCATACAGGTGTGGAGACTAAGAATGTCCGGTGACTGTCAGTGTCCATCCCCTATCTTCTAACCCAACTAGGACACTCTTAACCATCATACAGGTGTGGAGACTAAGAATGTCCGGTGGCTATGCGTGTCCATCCCCTATCTTCTAACCCAACTAGGACACTCTTAAGCATCATACAGGTGTGGAGACTAAGAATGTCCGGTGGCTGTGAGTGTCCATCCCCTATCTTCTAACCCAACTAGGACACTCTTAACCATCATACAGGTGTGGAGACTAAGAATGTCCGGTGACTATGCGTGTCCATGCCCTATCTTCTAACCCAACTAGGACACTTTTTTCCACATTGTGGATCTGTCCGTCGTCCTCGGTTGCAATAGAAAAGGATATGAAAAGGGACATCAATCACCAGGACATTCTTATCCATCACACCGACACTCAATATCGTTCAGTAATCTGCAAGTTCAACCACATATTCTGTTACCTATTTTCCCTGTCACTGGTTAAGTATTGGAAACTTTTGATATATCTACTGTTACCTGCACCTCGGATTAGTCTGATAATTTGGGAATTCACTGAACATTCACGTATACATTCAAAGAAATAAAAGTGCATAATCTGTCGCTAGACTGCACATGAGATAGATTTTTACGATTTGTTATTTTATGACGATGAAATATGAAATACTTTACAACGAATATTATGGATTAAGAATACTGATCAGCGATACGGATTTGATATTTTTGGAACATCATGATGTCTTGCCGGCATCATTGAAAACTGTTGACCGCTTCTCTCTTGCAGGAAACAAGCCTATGTTTTTGTATACCATGATTGTCTTTTTGAATTTGGTGCTAATACTGTTATATGGAAAATGGAATAGGTCTTTGGATTATGGACGCGGATATTCTCTAATGGACGACGGCTGGATTATGAATGACGGACTAGACGCTTGTAATTGAGCCCACTAATGTGCCACTAAAATGTCACGGTCAATTGCGTCAACATATAATCATGACTGATTACAAAGTTCATAGCCTTGGTCCTGTGGAAGCATGTTAAGAGATAATTTTCATTAACAAAAATGAGATCTCAACCCAAAACAAAACGATAAACTTCTAAATCATCCGTACAGATTTGGCTATGGACACATTTTGGTCAACCATCAACCCGGTCATACAAATAACCATGGTAAGATCAACCATCAACCCATTCATGCAATTAACCATGGTAAGTTTTCGAGGCTGATATTTCCGTATGTATAGCATAAAAAAGAATATGATTTTGCAGGTTTGGGGTCGAAACAGGTCAGCTTCATTTTCACAATACATGAATTTTCCTTTGGATCTTTTTCTGTAGGTGATTTTAACCAGTATTATATTCAGTAATTATATAAGCAAAGAAATGGAAAGTTCGCCGTGTGATCCTTTTTCTGAAATTGCAAATTAACTGTACCGGTACATATACATATTATTCACCATATTCTCTCATTGGCGCCAATATCGTTCTATACAGCCTGATAAACTGCGCGGTAAAAATGTATAATTATAGAGATCTTATAATGCGATCACGATTCTGTTAGTCCGGCATCCGGCAAGCAAACATAGAGAATATCAAAAATCCATCTTATCCCTCGAAAAAGTGTGAGCTTGGTGGAAATCATGTTTATTATAATAGTCCTCTATAAGACGATAAAAATGCGCCCAGTTATAAATGTTTTTCCAACAGCTTTTCTTGGCGACTGCATGAATTTCAACAAGCCCGCCGTGTTTGCAAACTGTAGCCTCCTGTAGGTGGGCCATCGATATGATGGTTATCTTAGCCCTAACAGGCCTCCAGGGGCGTTGTGGGGGGTCTGTCCCAGGCCTTCGTTTTGGAGGGTCTTTCCCAGCCTTGGGTTCAAAACAAAAATGGAATGCTACATCACGGAAGATGAGCTTATTTTGGAATTCAAATACACAGCCTATGAAACCTACATAATTAGTTTCACCCATGATCCTCCTCGTGTCGACGACGTATCTTGTCTGTCACGTGTAGAGATTGTGCAAGAGTCGAGTGGGGTAGACGATTTGGTGAGTGCCAGTGCCGTCTAGCTATTCTATAATTTAATGTTACACATCTCTAGTTGATTTACTTCTGACATTACATAAGCATGAGACAGCGTCAATCTCCAATACCGAGTCACGATTATGCCAGGCGATGCTGTCATTGTCTCGTCAAACCTTAGCTCACTGTATACCTGATCCATGAAGGTACAATGTATTCGCTATTTCTTAGTTCCGGTTATACGGAGGTTGTCACTGTTATGCCAATGCCCTTTTATTTGCGGTCTTAATTAGTGACAGCGACTGTCTGATCCATGATGTTGCAACAAACTTAAGAACTCAACGCTGTAGTATGGAATGATGTTTATTTAAAGGTATTTACATATAACGTGACGATTATATACACCATTACCGTGTATACCGCGGTAGGAATTCCCGAGTAAACCGCGGTAGGATTTACTGAGTATATATGTACCACATATGTAACTGGCAGACAATCTGTCAGAAATTATCCTCTGTGTGGCTGAAGGGTCATAGGAACTCGAACTAGGATATACCGAGTATACCGCGATAGGATTCCTCGAGTATCCCGCGGTAGGATTTAACGAGTGTACCGCGGTAGGATTTGCCGAGTATAACGCGGAACGATTTACCGAGTATAACGCGGTAGGATATGTGTTGTGAACGGAATCTAGCACTTATTCATAACACTGGAAAATAATTATTAATTAGGATATCTTTAAACAAACACGTTGCACTTCATCTGAATAAACTCCTTAAGACGGAAGCTTGGTGACTTGGGGGCCATCTGACTTGGCTTGTGAATAACCTGGGCTGGTTTGGGAGTCCCTTGGGATAATGTGGATACAGGTAATAATTCCGTTTTGGAGAGATTGGAGGACAACTCAAGTATGTTGTATAACCATGCACATGCTCTCATTAATGAGAAAATAATGATAATAATAATAGTAATACTGCCCCCGGATGCGAAGCGTTTTCTGTCTAGACGGTATTCCTCTTCAGTCGATGTGTTGCTATCTTGAGAACTAACGCTCGAGTTGGCCGCCATTTTGGATCTATGTCGCCGTATCTCAGTATGACGCCTCTTGATCTGCTGGTCTTGTTTCATCAGGCTCTCTGTTCGGGCTTGAATACGGTCCACACGAAACTCTAGCACTTGTCTATTGGAACTGCAAAACGATTGAGAAATCAATTGACGTATTCTCTAAACACATTAATAGACAAACTGATTCGACACTAATCACTTAAATACATAAATATACACATGGCGTGAACTTAGTGTAGAATGCACTGATCAATTACCTGATACTTTTTTGCCACCTTGTGGGTGATTGACATCCCGTGACATTGGCGCCCTGGTCCAAGTGACCTCTGTCTTTCACCGTAGAAACTTCAAAATCAAATCACCAGTATTTACTTTTCGCATAATCTCTGGAAGAACCATCCGCAGTGTTGTCTTGATTTTCTCCTTAATTTACGTACCTGCATAGTTTTCAGACTCCTCAAAAATGGCATCGGAGTCAGATTCTCCGTTTGAATCGCAGCTCATCAGTTATGTTATTTCCACATTTTCTGACATGTTGACCACGCCTGTCCTCAACGTGTGACAAACCAGAAAACAGCATCAGCATTGGAAACGTTTGCCACAAACCCGTACTTTCAACATTCTCTTCTTTAACGTGAATAAGACTTGAAGAGAATCTGTATTTTATATTTGCCCCAGTTGTAGGTATCTGGTACCAGGTTGGTCAAATTCAGCAACGTCTGTCCTTATATATACAACTTCCGAGCCTCAAGGTTTCTTTTCGAGCAAAGCGAAACCTTGACCATCTTACACATCAAGCCGCATTCACTCCACTCACTTTCAGTGTGTAGGTATCTGTTGTCACATGATATCAAGCCATGGTCAAATTAAACAAGTGGTCGGATTGGTCAATATCCACAAGATGCTGCCTTGCTGATTGGTTGAAAATTACAGTGGTGTTTTCCATGAACACGATTCAATCCAATGTCTGACAGGGGTAGCTAGTATGGAGAACTATAGTGTTAGTAAATCTATGAATTAAACAAATATATCTGCTGAAATGAAAAAAAGCATTGTGTTGATGGGCCGTGAAATCCGCATGGGAAGTGGTCTGAACACTACAATTTCAATTAATCAATCAATCCATCGAATACAATTTGTCTGGATTTGTTTTGAAAACAGATTAAAATCAGATCCAGAAAACGATCGGTTTCTAGATCTGTTTTTAATCTGATTGAGAAGAACAATATTAACTAATATTCATACCTCATAGACCTCAGTCTTTCTTCAGCTCTGTCCAAGTTTCTGGTAAGGGCGGCCGCCATTTCTTCAATGGAAATAGCGGTTTTGAGTTTGGGTGTCCTCGGAAGGACCGGAGAAGCTGACAGTCCCAAGGAATGTTTTGACTCTGGCTGAGTGACGACAGAATTAACTTCGGTACATTCTCCACTTCTCTGAGCCGATTTTTCAACCGAGTATACTGAATGTGTACTTCTTATACTGAACGTTTCATCGACAGTGTTCACAATGTCGACGGAGGAGTTCGTAGTATGCAGGGTGCGTTTCAGTATACTCGCCATCTTTGTCTACACTTACACCGGTAGATGTTTCTTATAGGAGTGCTTTCGAAGATATATGATCATTCAACCAAAAACGTTCCACTTATATAGTCATTGGCTGACACCATTAACCTTGTACTTCAACGTCCTTTGTTTTAGAAATCACTCTAATAAGACAATAGTCCCGTTACACCAGCCAATGTGGCTTTGATTATCTAAGACCTAGACACAACAAAATCAGTTAATATCTTTTATGTCCAAGCTTGAACTACAAGTAACATGATTAACTCAGGGATCGTGAATGACGTGGAGCTGAACTTTATTCTATCATTGACATACAGGCATTTAGATAAACATGTCGGGCTGACAAAATATTATATACACAAATTAGAAAATATATCGGTACACTACATGAAGATAACTCGTTCACAAATTCGTGCCAAAGCAAGAAGCGATGAAAATGAGAGTAGATCACCTACAGAACGAACAAGAACATTACAGAAGTACTTGTAATATTTATTCAATCAGGTCATGCAAGAAAAGTTATTTTTTAAAAAGTAAACAGAGATCTGGCACTATACTCCATGGAGTTACGATGCGTTCCACTTTATGAAATATTCAACGACCTTGAGTATATCTCAAACCAAATATTCTTTCATTGTTCATGAGTTCATTAAGCAGTCCTTGTTCGCATTAACATCTATTCAGGCCATAAGTCAAGAAGCATCTGAAGTTATGAAGGTGACTTTTGTTTCATTAACACATTATTATCTCTTCGTTAAGTAATATGTGAATTCAACGGCATATTCCGCTAATTGCTTTCTAAGCAAAAATATTAAAAACTGCCGTTAAGTACTGGTACCTCGCCGTTAAGTACTGGTACCTCGCCGTTAAGTACTGGTACCTCACCGTTAAGTACTGGTACCTCGGAATTGTCATGAAATATACTGATAACGTCTGGATTCAGGAGAAAAGCTAACCACAAAATAATATCTGTCGCTATAAAAACTAACTGCACGTGAGATAGGTTTATTCGCCTAGATGATCAAAACAACTGTACTGTATGGCTGTGTACTATTGGGATTTGAACCTGCAAAATTCAAATTCTTTTTGAAGTTTATTAACTGAAATACCAGCCTTGAAAATTACATAAGCATGTATTCATGATTAATATGCACATGGACTTGGTCCTTTGCTGACATGTCAGGGGAGAATTTTCAAACTTCTTAATTTTATCGTATTGTTTTATATAATGAAGTGTTCCATATCAAATGGACTGAGAGGCACATTTTAATCAGTCATAATTCTATTTATGCTATATTGAATATCGCAAGTTTTCGAGGCTGATATTTCAATATGTATAAGGATTAGAATCTTCTAGTTTTGCAGGTTTTGGATTGAAACAGATTACATTCATTGCATTTTTCCGGTGTTTACGTGTTCATTTATTCCCCATGGTCTCAGACATTCCCCATGGCAGTTCAGATTTACGGGGGAAAGTGTTACTCCCTTTCTTCTGGTGAAATTATTTTGCTAGATTAGGTGAAATTTTTATCTTCAAAATATTATGACTGGTTACACTTCTCCTGATTGAGAGGAGACCAGCTGACCATTCACATCTATGTTCCACAATAACTATGTCCGCTACAGAGGACATCTCTATCACCTGATAATCTCTAATCTATTTATTGCCTTAATTCCATTACACGATTCCTCCAGTTTTATCAAGAAAACGTTTACTCCTTGTAAGCTATTAATCGAAGTATGACCTTTGCATTTTACACATTTTATTGAATTGAAAAACAAATCTATATAATTCATTCAATTTATAGAGTGCATCTAGCGTGTAAATATAGTAGAATTTCTTTGCGTAATATATCGCGTGGTAGAGCCGTGCTGAAATAACTAGTACAACTGGGAGTCTGTAGAGATTGCTTGCAGAAATGTGTAGAAGGGAACAGTATGGCAGGCTTCATTCTGTTGTGCATAAAACTCTGCTACAGTTGAATATCTTCATTATTTGGATGACAGCTCCACACAAAAAAAACCGTCTGGCTTAAAAAGCGATGTACCCAGCATGAAGCGGTGTTCGGCTGACAAAGTTAACCATTTCTATTTCTTATGTTTTTGAAATCACTCCTATACATGTTAACAATAAAACAATAGTCCCGTTACACCAGACAATGTGTCAATGATTACTTCGAACGCACACACAACACATCTACCTGAATGTTTTTTTCTGATGTCACAGCTTGATCTAACGGTAAGCCTGTCTCAGATGGCGTTTATGGTGTGGGCGTGAACTTTATTCTACAAATAGCATACAGGCATTTAGTTAGACATGTCAGAATCACAGAATATTATAACCGTATCATATTATACACAGCTAAGAAAATGTACCGTTGTTGAGGCTAAGAATCTCCGGTGGCTACGAGTGTCCGGCTTCGATCTTTTAACCCAGCTAGGATATTTTTCTCCACATTGGAGATAAGCGCCCATTCTTAGTTACAATATAAAATGCTATGAGAAGGGACACTAATCACCATGACACTCTTAGCCATCACACAGGTGTGGAGACTAAGAATGTCCGGTGGCTAAGAATGTCCGGTAGCTAAGAGTGTCCGTCCCCTATATCTTATAACATAGCTAGGACACATTTCTCCACAATGGAGAACAGTGTCCGTCCTTGGTTGCAATAGAAAGGGATATGAAAAGGGACACCAATAACCAGGACATTCTTATCCATCACACCGGCACTCAATATCGTTCAGTAATCTGCAAGTTTTACATGTTTTCCTTCATGGGTTAAGTATTAAAAACTTTTGATATATGTACTGTTACCTGTTCCTCGGATTAGTCTGATAATTTAGGAATTCATTGAAGCAGCTGATCTCACACCCATTCAAAGAAATAAAAGTGCATAATCTGTCTCTACACTGCACGTGAGATAGATTTTATGACTGTGAAATATGGGGCTTGAGCCAACTAATATACCAGCCTTGAGAAAAAATGCGATGGCCAGTTGCATCAACGTGTAACCATGATTAATTAAAATGTTCATAGCCTTGGTCCTGTGGAAGCATGTCAAGAGAGAATTGTCATCAACAATAATGTGAGACCTCCCAAAACAAAACGATAATCAAACTTCTAAATCAGCCGTATAAATTTGGCTATGAACACGTTTTCATTAACCATCAACCCAGTCATGCAATTAACCATCGTAATATTTCGAAGCTGATATTTCAGTTGGTATAGCATAAATAATTAAGAATCTGATTTTGCAGGTTTGGGGTCGAAACAGGTCAGCTTCACTTTCACAATACATGAATTTTCCTTTGGATCTTTTTCTGTAGGTGATTTTAACCAGTATTATATTCAGTAATTATATAAGCAAAGAAATGGAAAGTTCACAGTGTGATTTTTTTTTTCTGAAATTGCAAATTAACTGTACCGGTACATATCCATATTATACACCATATTCTCTCATTGGCGCTAATATCGTTCTATACAGCCTGACAACCTGGTAAAAATGTATAATTATAGAGATCTTATAATGCGATCACGATTCTGTCAGTCCGGCATCCGGCAAGCAGCCATAGAGAATATCAAAAATCCATCTTATCCCTCGGAAAAGTGTGAGCTTGGTGGAAATCATGTTTATTATAATAGTCCTCTATAAGACGATAAAAATGCGCCCAGTTATAAATGTTTTTCCAACAGCTTTTCTTGGCGACTGCATGAATTTCAACAAGCCCGCCGTGTTTGCAAACTGTAGCCTCCTGTAGGTGGGCCATCGATATGATGGTTAACAGGCCTCCAGGGGCGTTTTGGAGGGTCTGTCCCAGGCCTTCGTTTTGGAGGGTCTTTCCCAGCCTTGGGTTCAAAACAAAAATGGAATGCTACATCACGGAAGATGAACTTATTTTGGAATTCAAATACACAGCCTATGAAACCTACATAATTAGATTCACCCATGATCCTCCTCGTGTCGACGACGTATCTTGTCTGTCACGTGTAGAGATTGTGCAAGAGTCGAGTGGGGTAGACGATTTGCTGAGTGCCAGTGCCGTCTAGCTATTCTATAATTTAACGTTACACATCTCTAGTTGATTTACTTCTGACATTACATCAACATGAGACAGCGTCAATCTCCAACACCGAGTCACGATTATGCCAGGCGATGCTGTCATTGTCTCGTCAAACCTTAGCTCACTGTATACCTGATCCATGAAGGTACAATGTATTCGCTATTTCTTAGTTCCGGTTATACGGAGGTTGTCACTGTTATGCCAATGCCCTTTTATTTGCGGTCTTACTTAGTGACAGGGACTGTCTGATCCATGATGTTGCAACAAACTTAAGAACTCAACGCTGTAGTATGGAATGATGTTTATTTACAGGTATTTACATATTACGTGACGATTATATACACCATTACCGTGTATACCGCGGTAGGAATTACCGAGTAAACCGCGGTAGGATTTACTGAGTATATATGTACCACATATGTAACTGGAAGACAATCTGTCAGAAATTATCCTCTGTGTGACTGTAGGGTCATAGGAACTCGAACTAGGATATACCGAGTATACCGCGATAGGATTCCTCGAGTATCCCGCTGTAGGATTTAACGAGTGTACCGCGGTAGGATTTCCCGAGTATAACGCGGTACGATTTACCGAGTATAACGCGGTAGGATATGTGTTGTGAACGGAATCTAGCACTTATTCATAACACTGGAAAATACTTATTAATTAGGATATCTTTAAACACACACTTTGAACTTCATCTGAATAAACTCCTTAAGGCGAAAGCTTGGCGACTTGGGGGCCATCTGGCTTGGCTTGTGGATAACCTGAGCTGGTTTGGGAGTCCCTTGGGATAATGTGGATACAGGTAATAATTCCGTTTTGGAGAGATTGGAGGACAACTCAAGTATGTTGTATAACCATGCACATGCTCTAATTAATGAGGAAATAATGATAATAATAATAGTAATACTGTCCCCGGATGCGAAACGTTTTATGTCTATATGGTATTCCTCTCCATTCGATGTGTTGCTATCTTGAGAACTAACGCTCGAGTTGACCGCCATCTTGGATCTATGTCGCCGTATCTCAGAATGACGCCTCTTGATCTGCTGGTCTTGCTTCATCAGGCTCTCTGTTCGGGCTTGAATACGGTCCACACGAAATTCTAGCACTTGTCTATTGGAACTGCAAAACGATTGGGAAATAAGTTCACGTATTCTCTAAACACATTAATAGACAAACTGTTTCTACACTAAGCACTTAAATACAGAAATAAACACGAGGCGTAAAATTAGTGTAGAATCCACTAATCCACTGATACTTTTTGCCACCTTGTGGGTGATTGACATCCCGTGATATTGGCGCCCTGGTCCAAGCTGTGACGAATATATCCCTCTATACTCGTCCCAGGTCCAAGTGACCTCTGCCTTTCACCGTGGAAACGTCAAAATCAAATCACTAGTATTTACTTTTCGCATAATCTCTGGAAGAACCATCCGCAGTGTTGTCTTGATTTTCTCCTTAATTTACGTACCTGCATAGTTTTCACAATCCTCAAAAATGGCTCAGTTTGAATCGCAGCTCATCAGTTATGTTATTTCCACATTTTCTGCCATGTTGACCACGCCTGTCCTCAACGTATGACAAACCAGAAAACAGAATCAGCTTTGGAAAAGTTTGCCACAAACCCGTACTTTCGACATTCTCTTCTTTAACGTGAATAAGACTTGAGGAGAATCTGTATTTTATATTTGCCCCAGTTGTAGGTATCTGGTACAAGGTTGGTCAAATTCAGCAACGTCTGTCCTTATATATACAACTTCCGACCCTCAAGGTTTCTTTTCGAGCAAAGCGAAACCTTGACCATCTTACACAGCAGACCGCATTCACTCCACTCACTTTCAGTGTATAGGTATCTGTTGTCACATGATATCAAGCCATGGTCAAATAAAACAAGTGGTCGGATTGGTCAATATCCACAAGATGCTGCCTTGCTGATTGGTTGAAAATTACAGTGGCGTTTTCCATGAACACGATTCAATCCAATGTCTGACAGGGGTAACTAGGATGGAGAACTATAGTGTTAGTAAATCTATTAATTAAACAAACATACCTACTGAAATGAAAAATAAAGCACTGTGTTGATGGGCCGTGAAATCCGCATGGGAAGTGGCCTGAACACTACAATTTCAATTAATCAATCAATCCATCGAATACAATTTTTCTGGATTTGTTTTGAAAACAGATTAAACTCAGATCCAGAAAAACGATCTGTTTCTGGATCTGTTTTTAATCTGATTGAGAAGAACAATATTAACTAATATTCATACCTCATAGACCTCAGTCTTTCTTCAGTTCTGTCCAGGTTTCTGGTAAGGGCGGCCGCCATTTCTTCAATGGAAATAGCGGTTTTGAGTTTGGGTGTCCTCGGGAGGACTGGAGAAGCTGACGGTCCCAAGGAATGTTTTGACTCTGGCTGAGTGACGACAGAATTAACTTCGGTAAATTCCCCACTTCTCTGAGCCGATTTTTCAACCGAGTATACTGAATGTGTACTTCTTATACTGAACGTTTCATCGACAGTGTTCACAATGTCGACGGAGGAGTTCGTAGTATGCAGGGTGCATTTCAGTATGCTCGCCATTTTTGTCTACACTTGCACCGGTAGATGTTTCTTATAGGAGAGCTTTCCAAGATATATGATCATTCAATTGATTGAAATTGTAGTTTAAGGGCCGCTTCCCATTCGGATTTCGCGGCCCATCAACTCAATGTTTTATTTGAATTTCGCGGTACATTACTTTGTTTATTGAATTTCTTTTCCAGTGCTAAATATATAAATAAATAAATAATAAATAACAATGAGAGATTAGTGGGAGATATAAATAGAAGTAAATAAGAATCGCTATATGTACAAGTTCGTAAGTCTCTTTTTGGTTTTTGGTTAAGTTATACTGGTAAATATGAGTTCATTGTAATCGCGTGTATGATTCCTTTGTCTTGGTACCCCCTTGAACGCACAAAGCCGTCCAGAAAAAACTGGGAGAACCATGGGCGTTTTCAGGATTTTTCGGATCGACTTCACTAACGACGCCCTTGGGAACAGGTTGGGTTCTTCCAGAAATCTGTGCCTGTAACAATTGCTTGGAGTGTGTATTGGGGCACAGGACGGCAGGTCTACGTCCTATATTGCGTGAAAGTCAAAGGATCATATTCTGTGTTTAGGCGTCAGTTCGGTGTCATCTATGGGGTAGCGTGTCGGTGTGGTTTAGGATGTGATGTTCTGGTTCCGGAGGTTTCTTGTTGTGCGGCGATGTTGGTATTCTTGTGATCGTCATTCGTCTTCTGTTTTCAGTCTTGTCCAGCCCGTCTATGGTCTTCGGTGTGCCGTGGGGTGCTGTTTAAAAATTTTTGTCGTCGTCAGTGTTCTGTTTGTTGTCTGTTTGATGAGGACCTTCATCGTGTTCATCTCCATTTCTGAAAGTATAAGATGAAACACTGTGTAGTATTCATTTTTGTGACTGACATTATCTGTGTGCGTGGTTGTTTCTTGGGCATGTGCTAATGATTTATGTCCTTGGTTGTTGAATTGATAGCGGCCTTTAGGTTTTGGAGACGAATGTGGTCACCGGCCCACACGGAACATGGTATCTCCGGTGCCCACATTGCCTATTTTATTGCGAAAGATAGATTTTTGGCCAATATTGTCGCAGGGATGTTGATTGGTTTTGGCCACCGATTTATGAGACTAATGTGGCAACCGGCCCACACGGAACATGGTATCTCCGGTGCCCACATTGCCTATTTTATTGCGAAAGAGAGATTTTTGGCCAATATTGTCGCAGGGATGTTGATTGGTCTTGGCCTCCGATTTTTTAGACTAATGTGGCAACCGGCCCACACGGAACATGGTATCTCCGGTGCCCACATTGCCTAAATTTTATTCCAAAAGAGAAATTTTGGCCAATGCTGACATTGTTAGTTAGTGTTGCGCATGCACGGGGGTAGTGTTATATACTGGAATAATAACCTGCAGTTTATGTAAAATCTAATAAGGACTTGAATACCTGTTTTCTAATGGGAGGCTTAGGGTTTAATATCGCTGGTAATGTTAAGGGAGAGCTTTCCAAGATATATGATCATTCAACCAAAAACGTTCTACTTATATAGTCATTGGCTGACACCGTTAACCTTGTACTTCAACGTCCTTTGTTTTAGAAATCACTCCCTTAATCTCTGTAAACAATAAGACAATAGTCCCGTTACACCAGCCATGGTGGCTTTGATTATCTAAGACCTAGACACAGCAAAATCAGTTAATATCTTTTATGTCCAAGCTTGAACTACAAGTAACATGATTAACTCAGGGATCGTGAATGACGTGGAACTGAACTTTATTCTATCATTGACATACAGGCATTTAGATAAACATGTCGGGCTGACCAAATATTATATACACAAATTAGAAAATATATCGGTACACTACATGAAGATAAGTCGTTCACAAATTCGTGCCAAAGCAAGAAGCGATGAAAATGAGAGTAGATCACCTACAGAACGAACAAGAACATTACAGAAGTACTTGTAATATTTATTCAATCAGGTCATGCAAGAAAAATTATTTTTTAAAAAGTAAACAGAGAGTTGGCACTATACTCCATGGAGTTACGATACGTTCCACTTTATGAAATATTCAACGAACTTGAGTATATCTCAAACCAAATATTCTTTCAGTGTTCATGTGTTCATTAAGCACTCTTTGTTCGCATTAACATCTATTCAGGCCATAAGTCAAGAAGCATCTGAAGCTATGAAGGTGACTTTTGTTTCATTAACACATTATTATCTCTTCGTTAAGTAATATGTTAATTCAACGGCATATTCCGCTAATTGCTTTCTAAGCATAAGTAAAAATGTTATAAACTTTCGATAAGTAGCGGTACCTCGGAATTGTCATGAAATATACCGTACTGATTATGTCTGAATTCAGAGATAAAGCTAGTCACAATACAAAAGCTGTCGCTATAAAATCAGACTGCGTATGAGATAGGTTTATTCGCCAAGATGATCAAAACAACTGTACTGTATGGCTGTGTACTATTGGGATTTTACTATATTTACACTCTAGATGCACTCTATAAACCGAATGAATTATATTGATTTGTTTTTCAATTCAATAAAATGTGTAAAATGCAAAGGTCATACTTCGATTAATAGCTTACAAGGAGTAAACGTTTACTTGATAAAACTGGAGGAATCGTGTAATAGAATTAAAGCGATAAATAGATTAGAGATTATCAGGTGATAGAGACGTCCCCTGTAGCGGACATAGTTATTGTGGAACATAAATGTAAATGGTCAGCTGGTTTCCTCTCAATCAGGTGAAGTTTTACCTTGTCATAATATTTTGAAGATAAAAATTTCACCTAATCTAGTAAAATACTTTCACCAGAAGAAAGGGGGTAATTACAACACATATAAGTGAAGTGGGAAGAG
The DNA here is from genome assembly GCA_036873755.1 of Hanleya hanleyi. Lineage (NCBI taxonomy): Eukaryota > Metazoa > Mollusca > Polyplacophora > Lepidopleurida > Hanleyidae > Hanleya > Hanleya hanleyi. The sequence goes on along the minus strand of JAVTVY010024983.1, from coordinate 80,108 downwards.
GTGCTGACATACTGACTGCGTCACATGACTTCACAGATTAGTCCTCTGGTTAACCTATTCTAAAACACATACCAAGAATCTAACGATTCGTGATATGTGTTGTATCTCAGGTACGCTTTTATTGTACCTGTTCATGTGGCAACTTGGATGGTATGACCACACGGCCCCTAGCACCGGCATAAGCGGTATTAGATACAAATCTAGAGAGCTATGATGGAAATGCTCTGACAACTCGTATACTGGTAATTGGTGAGCTGTTTCGCTGTGACAAATCGTGGATTGGAGATTGGTGAGCTGTATCGTCGTCTGATGTAAATGACGGTATTTAACACAAAAGACTAGTCTGTAAGGCCCGATGTCGAACCAGCATCAACTTCTCACAAATGCCAACATATATCAAAGACCAAAAGGTCTGTACAGGGGGTGGGCCTCGGGGACGAAACGTCCACCAGCAGAATCTCGCCATATACAGGTAAAAATTGCAACACATATAAGTGAAGTGGGAAGAGGTGCCGACATACTGACTGCGTCACATGACTTCACAGAATAGTCCTCTGGTTAACCTATTCTAAAGCACATACCAAGAATCTAACGATTCGTGATATGTGTTCCGCCATGGGGATTTTCTGAGACTTCAACAAATGAAATGGTATTACGATTAAGCAAAAGAAAACTTTATGAAAGGATATGGTTCGTTAAATTTGAAATATCTCTACTATGTTTAAATAAGTGAACACGTAAAAACTGCAATGAATGCAATCTGTTTCAATCCAAAACCTGCAAAACTAGAAAATTCTAATGCTTATACATATTGAAATATCAGCCTCGAAAACTTACGATATTCAATATAGCATAAATAGATCTATGACTGATCAAAATGTGCCTCTCAGTCCATTTGATATGGAATACTTCATTATGTAAAACAATACAACATTAAGAAGTTTGAAAATTCTCCCCTGATATGCCCCCAAATGAACAAAGCCATGTGCATATTAATCAATCATGAATACACGCTGATGTAATTTTCAAGGCTGGTATTTCAGTTGATAAACTTCAAAAAGAATTTGAATTTTGCAGGTTCGAATCCCAATAGTACACAGCCATACAGTACAGTTGTTTTGATGATCTAGGCGAATAAACCTATCTCACATGCAGTCTGTTTGTATAGGGACAGATTCTGTATTGTGACTATTTTTTCCTCTGAATTCAGACATAATCAGTACGGTATATTTCATAACAATTCCGAGGTACCGCTACTTATCGAAAGTTTTTAACATTTTTGCTTATGCTTAGAAAGCAATTAGCGGAATATGCCGTTGAATACGCATATGACTTAACGAAGAGATAATAATGTGTTAATGGAACAAAAGTCACCTTCATAACTTCAGCTGCATCTTGACTTATGGCCTGAATAGATGTTAATGGGTACAAGGACTGCTTAATGAACATATGAACACTAAAACGATATTTGATTTGAGATATACTCAAGGTCGTTGAATATTTCATAAAGTGGAACGTATCGTGACTGCATGGAGTATAGTGCCAGATTTCTGTTTAATTTTAAAAAAATAACTTTTCTTACATGATCTGATTGAATAAAAATGACAAGTACTTCTTTAATGTTCTTGTTCGTTCTGTATTTTCATCGCTTCTTGCTTTGGCACGAATCTGTGAACGAGTTATCTTCATGGAGTATACCGATATATTATCTAATTTGTGTATATAATATTTTGTCACCTCGATATATTTATCTAAATGCCTGTATGTCAGTTATAGAATAAAGTTCAGTCCGACGTCATTCACGACCCCTGAGTTAATCATTTTACCTGTTGTTCAATCTTGGACATACAAGATATTAACTGATTTTGTTGTCTCTGGGGCTTAGAAAATCATAGACACATTGGCTGGTGTAACGGGACTATTGTCTTATTGTTTACAGAGATTAAGGGAGTGATTTCTAAAACAAAGCACGTTGAAGTAGTAGGTTAACGGTGTAAGCCAATGACTATATAAGCAGAACGTTTTTGGTTGGATGGTCATTATCTTCGAAAGTTCTCCTGTACAGAAACATCTACCGGTGTAAGTGTAGACAAAGATGACGAGTACACCGAAATGCACCCTGCATACTACCAACTCCTCCGTCGACATTGTGAACACTGTCGATGAAACGTTCAGTATAAAAAGTTCACAGTCAGTTTGCTCGGTTGAAGAATCGGCTGAGAGAAGTGGGGAATTTACCGAAGTTAATTCTGTCGTCACTCAACCAGAGTCAAAACATTCCTTGGGACCAGTCCTCCCGAGGACACCCAAACTCAAAACCGCTATTTCCATTGAAGAAATGGCGGCCGCCCTTACCAGAGACTTGGACAGAGCTGAAGAAAGGCTGAGGTCTATGAGGTATGAATATTAGTTAATATTGTTCTTCTCAATCAGATTAAAAACAGATCCAGAAACCGATCGGCTTAATCTGTTTTTCAAAACAAATCCAGAAGACGGTTTTAATCAGGTTGTCTTCGATGGATTGATTGAAATTGTAATGTTCAGGCCACTTCCCATGCGGATTTCACGGCCCATTAACACAGTGGTTTATTTTTCATTTCAGTAGATATATTTGTTTAATTCATAGATTTACTAACACTACACTGCGAAAAATATTGTGTTGTTTTAACACAATTTTTTGCTAAAATGGCTTCAACACAAAATGTTTTGTGTTGAAATCAGCATAGTTGTTGTGTTAAACTTAATATATCAACACAAAATTGTGTTGAGTTCAATACAAATTAGTGTTGATTCTTACACAATTTGTGTTATTTTCAACACAATTCTGGTGCTAAAATGGCTTCAACACAATATTTTTCGCAGTGTATAGTTCTCCATCCCAGATACCCCTGTCAGACATTGGATTGAATCGTGTTCATGGAAAACGCCACTGTAATTTTCAACCAATCAGCAAAGCAGCATCCTGTGCATATTGACCAATCCGAACACTTGTTTTATTCTACCATGGCTTGATATCATGTGACAACAGATAACTATATATACTGAAAATGAGTGGAGTAAATGCGGTCTGCTGCGTAAGATAGTCAAGGTTTTGCCTTTGCTCGAAAAGAAATCTTGATGGTGAAGATGTATATATCAGGACAGGCGTTACTGAATTTGACCAACCTGGTACCAAATACCTACAACTGAGACAAATATAAAATTCTCTTCAAGTCTTATTCACGTTAAAGATAGAATGTCGAAAGTACGGGGTTGTGGCAAACTTTTCCAATGCTGATTCTGGTTCCTGGTTTGTCATACGTTTGTCAGACGCCACTTGAACCAGGGCGCCAATATCTCGGGATGTCAATCACCCGCAAGGTGAGCGTGTCGTGGCCGAGTGGTTAGGGTGTTTGACTCTGACCCGGAGTGCTATAGGTGGCGTGGGTTCGCGCCTCGCCAGTGACCGCTTACATATATACTCGCCTATTCACAAGGCGCTGGACTGATTCGGTGTCCAGGGTAATATGGACTGATGGTGGAACTTGTTGCTACGCTAGACCTTCGCCAGCGGAGGCACTTGGGGAATAAAGTACTTGAGTGTCTTTCAGTTACCGCTATATAAATTCACTCACAGTAGTACATCGCATACACCGCTAGGAAGCTCACATGGTTAGACTATCACAGCACTTTCAGGATGGTAGTTCGTCCAAATTGTAGAATTGTATAAATATACTTTCAGGATAGTAGTTCGTCCAATTGTAGAATTGTATAATAAATGTTCACTTCACAGCACGATAGTTGAGCTATAAAATGTTGAGTGGTTCCTAATTGATTGTATATTAATATGTACTCCGTAAGGAGGTGCCTCTCTCAAAGGGGGAAATTACGAACCGAACTTGAACTTGAACTTGGTGGCAAAAAAGTATCAGGTACTTGATCAGTGGATTCTACACTAATTTCACGCCTGGTGTTTATTTCTGTATTTAAGTGCTCAGTGTCGAAACAGATTGTCTATCAATGTGTTTAGAGAATACGTGAAATTCTTTCCCAATCGTTTTGCAGTTCCAATAGACAGGTGCTAGAGTTTCGCGTGGACCGTATTCAAGCCAGAACAGAGAGCCTGATGAAACAAGACCAGCAGATCAAGAGGCGTCATACTGAGATACGGCGACATAGATCCAAGATGGCGGCCAACTCGAGCGTTAGTTCTCAAGATAGCAACACATCGACTGAAGACGAATACCATCTAGACAGAAAACGCTTCGCATCCGGGGACAGTATTACTATTATTATTATCATTATTTCCTCATTATTGAGAGCATGTACATGGTTATACAACATACTCGATTTGTCCTCCAATCTCTCCAAAACTGAATTATTACCTGTATCCACATTATCCCAAGGGACTCCCAAACCAGCCCAGGTTATCCACAAGCCAAGCCAGATGGCCCCCAAGTCGCCAAGCTTCCGCCTTAAGGAGTTTATTCATATGAAGTTCAAAGTGTTTGTTTAAAGATATCCTAATTAATAATTATTGTTTAGTGTTAATGAATAAGTGCTATATTCCGTTCACAACACATATCCTACCATGGTATACTCGGTAAATCCTACCGCGGTATAATCGGTAAAATCCTACCGCGCCATACTCGGTAATCCTACCGCGGTATAGTCTGTAAATCCTACCCGGTATACTCGGTAAATCTTACCTTTGTATACTTAGTAAATCCTACCGCGGTATACTCGGTAAATCCTACAGCGGTATACTGCGTAAATCCTACCGCGGTATACTGGGTAAATCCTACCGCGTAATACTCGGTAAATCTCACCCCGGGATACTCGAGGAATCCTATCGCGGTATACTCGGTATATCCTAGTTCTAGTTCCTATGACCCTTCAGCCACACAGAGGATAATTTCTGACAGATTGTCTGCCAGTTACACATGTGGTACATGTATACTCAGTAAATCCTACCGCGGTTTACTCGGTAATTCCTACCGCGGTATACACGGTAATGGTGTATATAATCGTCATGTAATATGTAAATATCTGTAAATAAACATCATTCCATACTACAGAGTTGAGTTCTTGAGTTTGTTGCAACATCATGGATCAGACTGTCCCTGTCACTAATTAAGACCACAAATAAAAGGGCATTGGCATAACGTCACAACCTCAGTATAACCGGAACTAAGAAATAGGAAATACATTGTACCTTCATGGATCAGGTATACAGTGAGCTAAGGTTTGACGATACAATGTCAGCATCGCCTGGAATAATCGTGACTCGGTATTGGAGATTGACGCTGTCTCATGCTTATGTAATGGCAGAAGTAAATCAACTAGAGATGTGTAACATTAAATTATAGAATAGCTAGACGGCACTGACACTCACCAAGTCGCCTACCCCACCCGACTCTTGCACAATCTCTACACGTGAAAGACAAGATACGGCGTCGACACGCGGAGGATCATGGGTGAAACTAATTATGTAGGTTTCATAGGCTGTGTATTTGAATTCCAAAATAAGCTCATCTTCCGTGATGTATCACTCCATTTTTGTTTTGAATCTGCGCGGACATGACACATCCCAATCTTACTGCGTCACATGCGTTATAAGTGGTGATCAATACATTCTAGCTATTGTACTCTACGGTTGCACACTTCTAGTTGATTTGCTTGTGGTAATGTACACATATTGTCTTAGTTGTATATATACTATTCTCAGGCCTCAATGGGGTTCACAGTGACAATATAGGAGAAAATTTGCCAAAAAATAGGAATTTCCTTAATAATATACAGGAAATAAAGGAGTGTAAGACGTCACTACTATATTGTAGGTTCCAAAGTTTGTAGTTTTCTGGTGTTTAATCAAATTATTTCCACTAATCGCGGTAATAGTGGTGTTGATGGATTACCACCTGAAAGGAAACTATTTGAAGGAATATTGAAATTTTCTTGTGTTTGACTTTTGTCGAATTCAGTGTTGGGCGTGTCAGCTCTTGTCTCTTGCTTCAAGGTCACCTTATTACCAAGAGTTGAAGACTTGTAAGATGTCATAAATGTTCACTCTTGTAAGCACAAAACTTTAGACCTTTCTCTGGATTGCCAGCTACCGATTGGGACCAACTCCATTAAACAACCTCGAAATTTGAATGATGTAATTCCAGTTGTACAGGCATATATTGAAGATCCTTTTTGATTAATTTTGGTCTAATCTAAAGCCCCGGTAACCCAGGTCTATGAGAGCTTCTATGAGGAATAATTTTTATAATCTCTGACAAAGTTATCTATTTTGAAAATGTTCCCTTCAAGGATGTTATGTTGTTTGTTACTTGTTTGATGGGAAAAGAATGTACGGTCATTAAACAAATCATAATAGCAATTAACACTTAAGTTATTTAGGACTCTTATCCGTCAGTGTGTAATATTAGAAGCAAATTAACTGGAAGTGTGTAACATTATATAAGACTAGCTAGACATCACTGGCTCTCATCAAACGGCCCACACGGCTAGACTCTGGACTCTTCCCCATCCTTACACGGGTAAGTTCATAGATGGAATGCAAAGGCACAACTCGTGGGATCATGGGTGAGAGAGGGACACGTATGGATTTAACGTGATCATGGATGAGAGAGACACTTATGGGTTTAACGTGATCATGGGTGAGAGAGAGACACTTATGGGTTTAACGTGATCATGGGTGAGAGAGAGACACTTATGGGTTTAACGTGATCATGGGTAAGAGAGAGACACTTATGGGTTTAACGTGATCATGGGTGAGAGAGAGACACTTATGGGTTTAACGTGATCATGGGTGAGAGAGAGACACTTATGGGTTTAGTGTGATCATGGGTGAGTGAGAGATACTTATGGGTTTAACGTGATCATGGGTGAGAGAGAGACACTTATGGGTTTAACGTGATCATGGGTGAGAGAGAGACACTTATGGGTTTAACGTGATCATGGGTAAGAGAGAGACACTTATGGGTTTAACGTGATCATGGGTGAGAGAGAGACACTTATGGGTTTAACGTGATCATGGGTGAGAGAGAGACACTTATGGGTTTAACGTGATCATGGGTAAGAGAGAGACACTTATGGGTTTAACGTGATCATGGGTGAGAGAGAGACACTTATGGGTTTAACGTGATCATGGGTGAGAGAGAGATACTTATGGGTTTAACGTGATCATGGGTGAGAGAGAGACACTTATGGGTTTAACGTGATCATGGGTGTGATTACTTATGTACGATTCAGAGTATTAGTCCTCATCTCTGGCCGTACCTTAGCAGAATATGGGTTTGGCATGGATATAATATCGGTCATAATTTTTAGGAGTGGCGAGTCACATTCATGACCATGTTTTCTCAGAATTGAGCAAAATAAATGCCAGATCAGCAGTCATATATTTCATCCCTTTGAAATCAGATATAAGTAAAACTGGAGAGGCGCCCACGTTTCATTCCCTCGAGGACAACCAAGAGATCATTCTACAGCATATCTCCCGTATATGCTTACTTGTCTGTGAACACGGTGAAGCATGCGCCCGACCGTTGCTGTTATATTTTACGTTCATAAAGTTAGATCGCCGTTCGCAGTTTGTTATTCGCGGGGGACCAGTCATTCAGCGACTCATAGCAGCGCCCCGTGGCGTCAGATTTGTGATATGAGTATGTAAAGTTATAGAGCATGACATTCTCTCTTGCTATACAGAGTTTGGATTTCAAAGTACTCATGATAAAAAAAAATACAGATTTCCGTATCTGAAGAAATAAATGCTGGTCCCCTCGAATAACGAACTGTGAACTGCGGACCGCGGTCTAACTTTATGAACGTAATATTTTGATAAAAATGCAATACTTGACTGTTTAGCTTTCACCTAAACATCATGGTGAAGTTCAGATGTATGCTGATCACATGCATGGCAAATAGCAATCTTTAATATGATTCCCAGACATCGATATATAAAGAAGCCTATAGGCTCTTGTTGTAATAAAAATTCTCTCTTGACATGCTTCCACAGAACCAAGGCCATGAACATTCTAATTAATCATGATTACACGTTGACCTAATTGACCATCGCATTTTTTATCAAGGCTGGTATATTAATAGGCTCAACCCCTATATTTCACAGTCATACAGTAACAAATCGTAAAGTCTATCTCGCGTGAAGTCTATCGACAGATCATACACTTTTATTTCTTTGAATAGGTGTGAGATCAGCTGTTTCAGTTAATTCTAAAATTATGAGACTAATCCGAGGAACAGGTAACAGTAGATGTATCAAAAGTTTCTAATAATTAACGCGTGAAAGGGAAAATAGGTAACAGAATATGTGGTTGAACTTGCAGATTACTGAACGATATTGAGTGTCGGTTTGATGGATAAGAATGTCCTGGTGATTATAGTGTCATTTTTCATATCCTTTTCTATTGCAACCAAGGACGGACACTTTTCCCCAATGTGGAGAAAAGTGTCCTAGCTGGGTTAGAAGATAGGAGACGGACACTCATAGGCACCGGACATTCTTAGTCTCCACACCTGTGTGATGGTTAAGAGTGTCCTGGGGATTGGTGTCCCTTATCATATCCTTCTCTGAAGCAACTAAGGACGGACGATTATCTACAATGTGGAGAAAAATATCCTAGCTGGGTTAAAAGATAGGAGGCGGACACTCGTAGCCATCGGACATTCTTAGCTTTAACATCGGTACATTTTCTTAGTTGTGTATAACATGATACGATTTATAATATTCTGTCATTCTGGCATGTTTAACTAAATGCATGTATGCAATTTGTAGAATAAGGTTCACGCCCACGCCATTCACGCCCTCTGAGACAGACTTACTCGTAGATCAAGCTGTGACATAAAAAAAATATCAGGTAGATTTGCTGTGTGTTGTTCCAAGGTAATCATTGACACATTGTCTGGTGTAACGGGACTATTCTCTTATTGTTTACATGTATAGGAGTGATTTCAAAGAACAAAAGAAATATATAGAAATGGGTAACTTTGTCAGCCGAACACTGCTACATGCTGGGTACATAGCTTTTTAAGCCGGACGTTTTTTTGTGTGGAGTCATCTAAATTAGCCAGATATTGTACTGCAGCGGAGTTTTATACTTAACAGAATGAAGTCTGCCACCCTGTTCCTTGCTACACATTTCCGCGAGCAATCTCTACAGACTCTCAATCAGGTGAAGTTTTACCTTGTCATAATATTTTGAAGATAAAAATTCCACCTAATCTAGTAAAATACTTTCACCAGAAGAAAGGGGGTAATTACAACACATATAAGTGAAGTGGGAAGAGGTGCTGACATACTGACTGCGTCACATGACTTCACAGAATAGTCCTCTGGTTAACCTATTCTAAAACACATATAAAGAATCTAACGATTCGTGATATGTGTTGTATCTCAGGTACGCTATTATTGTACCTGTTCATGTGCCAACTTGGATGGTATGACCACACGGCCCCTAGCACCGGCATAAGCGGTATTAGATACAAATCTAGAGAGCTATGATGGAAATGCTCTGACAACTCGTATACTGGTAATTGGTGAGCTGTTTCGCTGTGACAAATCGTGGATTGGAGATTGGTGAGCTGTATCGTCGTCTGATGTAAATGACGGCATTTAACACAAAAGACTAGTCTGTAAGCCCCGATGTCGAACCAGCATCAACTTCCCACAAATGCCAACATATATGAAAGACCAAAAGGTCTGTACAGGGGGTGGGCCTCGGGGACGAAACGTCCACCAGCAGAATCTCGCCATATACAGGTAAAAATTACAACACATATAAGTGAAGTGGGAAGAGGTGCCGACATACTGACTGCGTCACATGACTTCACAGAATAGTCCTCTGGTTAACCTATTCTAAAGCACATACCAAGAATCTAACGATTCGTGATATGTGTTCCGCCATGGGGATTTTCTGAGACTTCAACAAATGAAATGGTATTACGATTAAGCAAAAGAAAACTTTATGAGAGGATATGGTTCGTTAAATTTGAAATATCTCTACTATGTTTAAATAAGTGAACACGTAAACACCGGAAAAACTGCAATGAGTGCAATCTGTTTTAATCCAAAACCTGCAAAACTAGAAGATTCTAATGCTTATACATATTGAAATATCAGCCTCGAAAACTTACGATATTCAATATAGCATAAATAGATCTATGACTGATCAAAATGTGCCTCTCAGTCCATTTGATATGGAATACTTCATTATGTAAAACAATACAACATTAAGAAGTTTGAAAATTCTCCCCTGATATGCCCCCAAATGAACAAAGCCATGTGCATATTAATCAATCATGAATACACGCTGATGTAATTTTCAAGGCTGGTATTTCAGTTGAAAAACTTCAAAAAGAATTTGAATTTTGCAGGTTCGAATCCCAATAGTACACAGCCATACAGTACAGTTGTTTTGATGATCTAGGCGAATAAACCTATCTCACATGCAGTCTGTTTGTATAGGGACAGATTTTGTATTGTGACTAGTTTTTCCTCTGAATTCAGACATAATCAGTACGGTATATTTCATGACAATTCCGAGGTACCGCTACTTATCGAAAGTTTTTAACATTTTTGCTTATGCTTAGAAAGCAATTAGCGGAATATGCCGTTGAATACGCATATGACTTAACGAAGAGATAATAATGTGTTAATGGAACAAAAGTCACCTTCATAACTTCAGCTGCATCTTGACTTATGGCCTGAAAGATGTTAATGGGTACAAGGGCTGCTTAATGAACATATGAACACTAAAACGGTATTTGATTTGAGATATACTCAAGGTCGTTGAATATTTCATAAAGTGGAACGTATCGTGACTGCATGGAGTATAGTGCCAGATCTCTGTTTAATTTTAAAAAAATGACTTTTCTTACATGACCTGATTGAATAAAAATGACAAGTACTTCTTTAATGTTCTTGTTCGTTCTGTATGTGATCTATACCCTCATTTTCATCGCTTCTTGCTTTGGCACGAATCTGTGAACGAGTTATCTTCATGGAGTATACCGATATATTATCTAATTTGTGTATATAATATTTTGTCACCTCGATATATTTATCTAAATGCCTGTATGTCAGTTATAGAATAAAGTTCAGTCCGACGTCATTCACGACCCCTGAGTTAATCATTTTACCTGTAGTTCAAGCTTGGACATAAAAGATATTAACTGATTTTGTTGTCTCTGGGGCTTAGAAAATCATAGACACATTGGCTGGTGTAACGGGACTATTGTCTTATTGTTTACAGAGATTAAGGGAGTGATTTCTAAAACAAAGCACGTTGAAGTAGTAGGTTAACGGTGTCAGCCAATGACTATATAAGCAGAACGTTTTTGGTTGAATGATCATTATCTTCGAAAGTTCTCCTGTACAGAAACATCTACCGGTGTAAGTGTAGACAAAGATGACGAGTACACCGAAACCGATACCCTTAGTATCACGTATTACCATGCATGTGTACGTGATACATGTATTAGTATTTTGTATATATATGTCTGTATTTTAATATCTATTTTTATTTTTTATTGTTTCACTTTTATCTGTGTTGGTCGGTGTACCGACGTTAAATAAAGCTTCTTGAATCTTGAATGCACCCTGCATACTACCAACTCCTCCGTCGACATTGTGAACACTGTCGATGAAACGTTCAGTATAAAAAGTTCACAGTCAGTTTGCTCGGTTGAACAATCGGCTGAGAGAAGTGGGGAATTTACCGAAGTTAATTCTGTCGTCACTCAACCAGAGTCAAAACATTCATTGGGACCGTCAGCTACTCCATTCCTCCCGAGGACACCCAAACTCAAAACCGCTATTTCCATTGAAGAAATGGCGGCCGCCCTTACCAGAGACTTGGACAGAGCTGAAGAAAGGCTGAGGTCTATGAGGTATGAATATTAGTTAATATTGTTCTTCTCAATCAGATTAAAAACAGATCCAGAAACCGATCGGCTTCTGGATCTGATTTTAATCTGTTTTTCAAAACAAATCCAGAAGACGGTTTTAATCAGGTTGTCTTCGATGGATTGATTGAAATTGTAATGTTCAGGCCACTTCCCATGCGGATTTCACGGCCCATTAACACAGTGGTTTATTTTTCATTTCAGTAGATATATTTGTTTAATTCATAGATTTACTAACACTACACTGCGAAAAATATTGTGTTGTTTTAACACAATTTTTTGCTAAAATGGCTTCAGCACAAAATGTTTTGTGTTGAAATCAACATAGTTTTTGTGTTAAACTTAATATATCAACACAAAATTGTGTTGAGTTCAATACAAATTAGTGTTGATTCTTACACAATTTGTGTTATTTTCAACACAATTCTGGTGCTAAAATGGCTTCAACACAATATTTTTCGCAGTGTATAGTTATCCATCCTAGCTACCCCTGTCAGACATTGGATTGAATCGTGTTCATGGAAAACGCCACTGTAATTTTCAACCAATCAGCAAAGCAGCATCCTGTGCATATTGACCAATCCGAACACTTGTTTTATTCTACCATGGCTTGATATCATGTGACAACAGATAACTATATATACTGAAAATGAGTGGAGTGAATGCGGTCTGCTGCGTAAGATGGTCAAGGTTTTGCCTTTGCTCGAAAAGAAATCTTGATGGTGAAGATGTATATATCAGGACAGGCGTTGCTGAATTTGACCAAATACCTACAACTGAGACAAATATAAAATTCTCTTCAAGTCTTATTCACGTTAAAGATAGAATGTCGAAAGTACGGGTTTGTGGCAAACTTTTCCAATGCTGATTCTGGTTCCTGGTTTGTCATACGTTTGTCAGACGCCACTTGAACCAGGGCGCCAATATCTCGGGATGTCAATCACCCGCAAGGTGGCAAAAAAGTATCAGGTACTTGATCAGTGGATTCTACACTAATTTCACGCCTGGTCTTTATTTCTGTATTTAAGTGCTTAGTGTCGAAACAGATTGTCTATCAATGTGTTAGAGAATACGTGAAATTATTTCCCAATCGTTTTGCAGTTCCAATAGACAGGTGCTAGAGTTTCGTGTGGACCGTATTCAAGCCCGAACAGAGAGCCTGATGAAACAAGACCAGCAGATCAAGAGGCGTCATACTGAGATACGGCGACATAGATCCAAGATGGCGGCCAACTCGAGCGTTAGTTCTCAAGATAGCAACACATCGACTGAAGACGAATACCATCTAGACAGAAAACGCTTCGCATCCGGGGACAGTATTACTATTATTATTATCATTATTTCCTCATTATTGAGAGCATGTGCATGGTTATACAACATACTCGATTTGTCCTCCAATCTCTCCAAAACTGAATTATTACCTGTATCCACATTATCCCAAGGGACTCCCAAACCAACCCAGGTTATCCACAAGCCAAGCCAGATGGCCCCTAAGTCGCCAAGCTTCCGTCTTAAGGAGTTTATTCATATGAAGTTCAAAGTGTTTGTTTAAAGATATCCTAATTAATAATTATTTTTTAGTGTTAATGAATAAGTGCTATATTCCGTTCACAACACATATCCTTCCATGGTATACTCGGTAAATCCTACCGCGGTATAATCGGTAAAATCCTACCGCGCCATACTCGGTAATCCTACCGCGGTATAGTCTGTAAATCCTACCCGGTATACTCGGTAAATCTTACCTTGGTATACTTAGTAAATCCTACCGCGGTATACTCGGTAAATCCTACCGCGGTATACTGCGTAAATCCTACCGCGGTATACTGGGTAAATCCTACCGCGTAATACTCGGTAAATCCCACCGCGGGATACTCGAGGAATCCTATCGCGGTATACTCGGTATATCCTAGTTCTAGTTCCTATGACCCTTCAGCCACACAGAGGATAATTTCTGACAGATTGTCTGCCAGTTACACATGTGGTACATGTATACTCAGTAAATCCTACCGCGGTTTACTCGGTAATTCCTACCGCGGTATACACGGTAATGGTGTATATAATCGTCATGTTATATGTAAATACCTGTAAATAAACATCATTCCATACTACAGAGTTGAGTTCTTGAGTTTGTTGCAGCATCATGGATCAGACTGTCCCTGTCACTAATTAAGACCACAAATAAAAGGCCATTGGCATAACGTCACAACCTCCGTATAACCGGAACTAAGAAATAGGAAATACATTGTACCTTCATGGATCAGGTATACAGTGTGCTAAGGTTTGACGAGACAATGTCAGCATCGCCTGGAATAATCGTGACCCGGTATTGGAGATTGACGCTGTCTCATGCTTATGTAATGGCAGAAGTAAATCAACTAGAGATGTGTAACATTAAATTATAGAAGAGCTAGACGGCAGTGACACTCACCAAATCGCCTACCCCACCCGACTCTTGCACAATCTCTACACGTGACAGACAAGATACGGCGTCGACACGCAGAGGATCATGGGTGAAACTAATTATGTAGGTTTCATAGGCTATGTATTTGAATTCCAAAATAAGCTCATATTCCGTGATGTATCACTCCATTTTGGTTTCAGTTCGCGCGAACATGACACATCCCGATCTTACTGCGTCACATGCGTTATAAGTGGTGATCAATACATTCTAGCTATTGTACTCTACGGTTGCACACTTCTAGTTGATTTGCTTGTGGTAATGTACACATATTGTCTTAGTTGTATATATACTATTCTCAGGCCTCAATGTGGTTCACAGTGACAATATAGGAGAAAATTTGCCAAAATATAGGAATTTCCTTAATAATATACAGGAAATAAAGGAGTGTAAGACGTCACTACTATATTGTAGGTTCCAAAGTTTGTAGTTTTCTGGTGTTTAATCAAATTATTTCCACTAATCGCGGTAATAGTGGTGTTGATGGATTACCACCTGAAAGGAAACTATTTGAAGGAATATTGAAATTTTCTTGTGTTTGACTTTTGTCGAATTCAGTGTTGGGCGTGTCAGCTCTTGTCTCTTGTTTCAAGGTCACCTTATTACCAAGAGTTGAAGACTTGTAAGATGTCATAAATGTTCACTCTTGTAAGCACAAAACTTTAGACCTTTCTCTGGATTGCCAGCTACCGATTGGGACCAACTCCATTAAACAACCTCGAAATTTGAATGATGTAATTCCAGTTGTACAGGCATATATTGAAGATCCTTTTTGATTAATTTTGGTCTAATCTAAAGCCCCGGTAACCCAGGTCTATGAGAGCTTCTATGAGGAATAATTTTTATAATCTCTGACAAAGTTATCTATTTTGAAAATGTTCCCTTCAAGGATGTTATGTTGTTTGTTACTTGTTTGATGGGAAAAGAATGTACGGTCATTAAACAAATCATAATAGCAATTAACACTTAAGTTATTTAGGACTCTTATCCATCAGTGTGTAATATTAGAAGCAAATTAACTGGAAGTGTGTAACATTATATAAGACTAGCTAGACACCACTGGCTCTCATCAAACGGCCCACACGACTAGACTCTGGACTCTTCCCCATCCTTACACGGGTAAGTTCATAGATGGAATGCAAAGGCACAACTCGTGGGATCATGGGTGAGAGAGGGACACGTATGGTTTTAACGTGATCATGGATGAGAGAGACACTTATGGGTTTAACGTGATCATGGGTGAGAGAGAGACACTTATGGGTTTAACGTGATCATGGGTGAGAGAGAGACACTTATGGGTTTAACGTGATCATGGGTAAGAGAGAGACATTTATGGGTTTAACGTGATCATGGGTGAGAGAGAGACACTTATGGGTTTAACGTGATCATGGGTGAGAGAGAGACACTTATGGGTTTAACGTGATCATGGGTGAGAGAGAGATACTTATGGGTTTAACGTGATCATGGGTGAGAGAGAGACACTTATGGGTTTAACGTGATCATGGGTGAGAGAGAGACACTTATGGGTTTAACGTGATCATGGGTAAGAGAGAGACACTTATGGGTTAAACGTGATCATGGGTGAGAGAGAGACACTTATGGGTTTAACGTGATCATGGGTGAGAGAGAGACACTTATGGGTGATCATAGACGTGATCATGGGTGAGAGAGAGACACTTATGGGTTTAACGTGATCATGGGTGAGAGAGAGACACTTATGGGTTTAACGTGATCATGGGTGAGAGAGAGACACTTATGGGTTTAACGTGATCATGGGTGAGAGAGAGACACTTATGGGTTTAACGTGATCATGGGTGAGAGAGAGACACTTATGGGTTTAACGTGATCATGGGTGAGAGAGAGACACTTATGGGTTTAACGTGATCATGGGTGAGAGAGAGACACTTATGGGTTTAACGTGATCATGGGTGAGAGAGAGACACTTATGGGTTTAACGTGATCATGGGTGAGAGAGAGACACTTATGGGTTTAACGTGATCATGGGTAAGAGAGAGACACTTATGGGTTAAACGTGATCATGGGTGAGAGAGAGACACTTATGGGTTTAACGTGATCATGGGTGAGAGAGAGACACTTATGGGTTTAACGTGATCATGGGTGAGAGAGAGACACTTATGGGTTTAACGTGATCATGGGTGAGAGAGAGACACTTATGGGTTTAACGTGATCATGGGTGAGAGAGAGACACTTATGGGTTTAACGTGATCATGGGTAAGAGAGAGACACTTATGGGTTTAACGTGATCATGGGTGAGAGAGAGACACTTATGGGTTTAACGTGATCATGGGTGAGAGAGAGACACTTATGGGTTTAACGTGATCATGGGTGAGAGAGAGACACTTATGGGTTTAACGTGATCATGGGTGAGAGAGAGACACTTATGGGTTTAACGTGATCATGGGTAAGAGAGAGACACTTATGGGTTAAACGTGATCATGGGTGAGAGAGAGACACTTATGGGTTTAACGTGATCATGGGTGAGAGAGAGACACTTATGGGTTTAACGTGATCATGGGTGAGAGAGAGACACTTATGGGTTTAACGTGATCATGGGTGTGATTACTTATGTACGATTCATAGGATTAGTCCTCATCTCTGGCCGTACCTTAGCAGAATATGGGTTTGGCATAGATATAATATCGATCATAATTTTTAGGAGTGGCGAGTCACATTCATGACCATGTTTTCTCAGAATTGAGCAAAATAAATGCCAGATCAGCAGTCATATATTTCATCCCCTTTGAAATCAGATATAAGTAAAACTGGAGAGGCGCCCACGTTTCATTCCCTCGAGGACAACCAAGAGATCATTCTACAGCATATCTCCCGTATATGCTTAGGGACTGTATCCGTCCATCGTTTGCTGTTGAGACGTTTTAAACGATGAAAAAAGACGTTCAGCAACTACACCCATCGTTTGCACCATCGTTTTTTTGTGTAGCGAACGATCAAAAAAACCATCACCGAAGATTGCCGAAGGTGCCGCTGTCGTTCGGAAGAAAACGTCGTCGTTTGGAAGAAAACGATTGTCGGCTGACAAAGACGATCGCACGTGTTCAGCTGCGCATAAATACACACTGGGTGAACAAGCCATGCCTTCACTCTCAACTGCGGACGTGTGGAACAAAATATAGCGCTCTCAACGAATGTGAAAATGGGTTTATTACAGAGGAAATAAATTACACTTTAACTGCCTTCCGCGTTTGTTTTAAAGGTTGTAATTACGGGAAGTCGCTTTCTGTGTGTAAATTGATCTATAAAAATGACAATCATCTACATGTAGCTATGATAATGAAAGTATTACATACGTAACTAAAACTGAATGTTTTAACACCCTCTCCATGTATGCACGGTGTGAGAATTTTCTTTGAATAGGCCGGAAAAGGTATAATCAACAAATAACTCGGCCGATATCTTACTGATCTGAATTCTGTTCAGTTACTATTAAACTTGAAGAGATACCCGTTTCAGAAATATTTAGGTTAATAAATATTTCCTTGTTATTCAGGGCGATACGGAAATGTTTACCAGAAAAGATGGTGCCGATTCGCCCGGAAATTTTCGCGATATGCCGACACTAGGTTTTGATCAGTTTCCTTGAAAACGCACGGATACAGTAGAAATCTAAATAAATATTTTTCATCGCGAGTATTATAGGACCATGAAAATATATCATTTTTGTATCTTCAGCCGTTTTGTTATAATGTTTACCGGAAAGCCTGTAACACGATTTGCCGGGAATTTTCCTGAAATTCGCCCACTTCAGAGCGAGTTTTCAATACCTCTCTGGCAAATCGTGTTACACTTTTCTCGGTAAATATCACATGAAAAGGGCTGAAGAGACAGAAATGATATTTATATTTTGATGATCCTATGATACTCGAGATGAAAAAAAATGTATTTAGATTTTTTATTTTATGAATGCGTTTTCAAGGATAGTGATATAGTGTCGGTATATCGCCAAAAATTCCCAGTAAATCGACTATCTTTGGTATGAAATAAACTAAAGAATGGAAAGGTTTCTTCTGTTATTTGGCCTGTATACTTTGAAATTTCCCGTAATTGCTGTCCACAGAGAAAAGCATGTGTCGTGAAGACACGCGTTTAGCTTTAATATTTTAGAAACATCGCCATTTATTCTACATGTCTGTCCGATAAAACAGTCTGTATACGGGCAGGGAGTACACGAGTATATGTACGTGGCCTACCCTTCAGGCTGTCGTTTATCCCCAGCAGAGAAAAGTCGATTTCGGACTGCTCCCGCCTGGCGGGAAAATATTTTGTGGTGTAGAACACGTGTCTGTCGAAACGTTCATGGTGAAATACCAGATTAGAGAGGAAAACTATATTCACGATCGAATCCTTTAATTCACAAGTCGAATACATTAAAATTATCCAGGAAATTTCTCTGTACTTTGGTGGGTGCCTTGAAAGAAGAATTTTCACGAGAGAAAATTGAGTGGTCCTGATAAGCAATTTTGTACATCGCTACTTGAGAGAAAGTGGAGGTCTGGATTTCCAATGAGTCTTCATTCAAGCACTTTTAATGTTTTCGATTTAACTAATTTTCTCGGCAATGCGCTGAGACCGATGTATTTTTTTGACAACCTATCGTTTATATGAGACTTTACCGTAACAGATCCAAATATTTGATTATCGGTGTTCTTTTATTATGTCACTTTTTAATTCTGGTCAACTTAACACACTTTTGTTATTCTACATTGCAGGTTTGTTTGCTGCATGGTCATACTGAAACTAGAGGAATGACCGCCTTTTCTCCGGATAACATTCTTCGTAAATATACATATTACTCCATGATGTGTATATTTTGTTGTAAGATTCTTACCAATAAACATATGATTGTACAATAAAGTCCCATATCTATATCCAGCAGGACAAAAAGTGGAAGAAAATGATTTCCGGTGAGCTTATAGGTAAGAATCCTGCTTGATTAGCACACAATATTGGCAAGCTGTCAGTTTATTGTCTAGCCATAATAATAGTAAAGTGATCAGCGTTTTCCTCTGTTCTATTGGTCTGTACACAGCTTGACATTCAAGCCAAGAAGTACGCAAGAGTTACTTCCGGAGGCGGCATCCACAGGACATCCGAGCATTTGCTTTATTACTACCATAATTCAAATGGACGTTCACGGGAAGTATTACTGAAGGAATCTATTTCAAAGACATTATTAAATAAAAGGCGACAGGTGTCTTTGACTTTATACTTTTTGTTTATTTACAGTTGCACATTTCCGGGACAGTTTTCAATTGATCACTCTGGACTCCAAATAAGCCATGCCGTTTTGTTCTATGAAAAATATATTTGCAATTTCTGGAAGGTTAGGCATTTATGATCACATCTTTAATAGTATACACATCGTCTTTCACATCCAGCTTATTTGTTTCTCACCACGACCGATACTTCATTCATTATGGCACAATATACAGGAAATCAAGGTAAGCTGAATGGCTGAGTTTGCCAGATTTTAAAGATGGATAAAAGAGCTGAAGTGAACAAGACGGTAATTTGATAGCAACTGAAATGGAAGTCGGAATAGTGGGTTGGGATTAAAAGTAAAAAAATAAAAAGATGGAATAAACTAATCGGTTTTCTGTCTACTTATTCTCTAAATTATACTGTCTAAAATGTGAATTAATTCTACTGAGCCCCTGAGATAATATCATATAAAACACGGTTGTACATTTGCCTGTTTCGTCACAATCTATCGATCTGTCTTCGTCTGAAATATTTCAGAATACATTTATATCTGAAACAGATCGAACCAATTTTCTGACTAATTAAAAACGTCGATCGTGAATTGATGCGTATCATCTTAATAGTCCTATATATACTTGAGTAAAACTGGATAAACAGGTGACAGAATATCTGCAGTCGAACCATATTTCAAGCTAGAATAATGATCGGAGCGAGGTAAAAGGGAATTCCTTTTCAGATTTTATACATTTTTAAAATTATTTTCATGCGAGTCATGATCTCACTGTTACGAAGGCATAATATATTGAGGTTGTGTTAGCTGAATATATTATGAAGCAGGAACCGTGTACAAGCGCTGGCCCACGTGCTATGTAATGATCACGTGATGTTATTGCAACTCCATATGGCGGGAAAATGTACAACCAACACGTGGCATGTTGAAACTTTCATTCTACAGACCCCACCCAATTCTATGAAATTATTTTCATACATTTGTTAATCAAGGATCGAAGGATACAGTGATTTGTTAGAAAGGGCAAGCAATCCATGTCTTTCGTTTAGCTGCTATCATGGTGGGATGAGCTCGTTCCAGCTGGGAAGATTATCGTCTCAGACGAGTTGGCCCTGATATGGGTCTCAGACGAGTTGGCCCTGATATGGGTCTCAGACGAGTTGGCCCTGATATGGGGCTTCAAATAGTGTCGGGCTCTTGATTAATTTGCTGTTCTTTTTATTGACAAACAGTTTGAAAAGCCCTTCCACAATATTTTCCTGCGAAGAGCAGTCAAGAAATTAATAGGTTTGATTCTCAATCTGAAAATGACTTAATCTGTGTTTCTTCATATAGATCTTTCATATATTTTCCCGTAGACATCTTTGGCGTCACCGGGATAGTTGGGCCTAGTCTTCTCGGTCGTGACAAAAATTCAGCATGGTTTCAAGCATATCCTGAAGAGAAAATAAAGAAAATATCAGAATGTCTAAGTTTCAGAATATGCCCTTGTCCCGTATGTACTAATACAATGAAAAACCCGAATTTGTGATTTTAAATTGACCGGGCGTCCGATGAAACTAATCTCTTCATTGTCAGCCGATCATTGCGGCCAATTACTTGAATCTAATTTAATGGTTAAAGAGCAGGAAGAATGCATTTGCTCTTCAAAGAGAGAAAATAATGATGGGAAATGCAAGAGGCAATGGATTATTCAATGAAAACCATCAAAGACGAAGAAGTCCGCTATTTAGCCTCTCGCGTCACAAGTTACCATAAAAAAAAAGATAATTCGAACACGTCCGTTTTTTCTATAATTGGCTTGAATTGGGTACTTGAATAATCGATGTAGGTCCTTGAAAAGCCCTTAAATTTAATGCAAGAAAAGGCTTGCGAACCCTGTAATCGTCTTGTGAATTTCTGCGTTTACGCAGCGTCCTGAAAGAGAAAGAATGTATGCATTATACTCCAATGTTTCACTCGACATTTATCTGTAATCAAACGTGATAATAATTGTTTAAGTAAAACTACGATCATCTCCATGGTAAGCTAGGACTGACTTTTTTAAAAGTCGCATTCCAAAATTGCGCAAGCCCGTATTCTGCAAAATACGTAAGATTCGAATCGCACGTTCATAAAACGATATCATGGTTTCATAATATTTTGTTTATTTACGAATTACATCGTCACTGATTCTAATATATTGTCAAGCAGCACACGTGTTTGCAATTCTGGAGAAGAAAACAATATTAATTTGTGTTCCATTCTCCGTTTTCACGGCCGCAATCGACACCGCCGATGTTGTTTTTGCGTCTGTAAAACGGGACTACTTTCAAGCTGATCGTTTGCCAGGAGACTCCCGATCGTTTGCTAGAAAACGTCTGCACCTTTGTTCGACGTGTGAAAAGACGACCGACACCCTTATCGTAGGTTGCCGGAGATTTCCGGCGATCGTCTTGGTTTGGTAGACGTTATTTAAAAAACGATCAACTCATACACCCATCGTTTGCATGGACGTTTTTTTTCATCGTTTAAAACGTCTAGCAAACGAACGTTGGATGGATACGATCCATTACTTGTCTGTGAACACGGTGAAGCATGCGCCCGACCGTTGCTGTTATATTTTACGTTCATAAAGTTAGATCGCCGTTCGCAGTTTGTTATTCGCGGGGGGACCAGTCATTCAGCGACTCATAGCAGCGCCCCGTGGCGTCAGATTTGTGATATGAGTATGTAAAGATATAGAGCATGACATTCTCTCTTGCTATACAGAGTTTGGATTTCAAAGTACTCATGATAAAAAAAAATACAGATTTCCGTATCTGAAGAAATAAATGCTGGTCCCCTCGAATAACGAACTGTGAACTGCGGACCGCGGTCTAACTTTATGAACGTAATATTTTGATAAAAATGCAATACTTGACTGTTTAGGTTTCACCTAAAAATCATGGTGAAGTTCAGATGTATGCTGATCACATGCATGGCAAATAGCAATCGTTAATATGATTCCCAGACATCGATATAAAAAGAAGCCTATAGGCTCTTGTTGTAATAAAAATTCTCTCTTGACCTGTTTCCACAGAACCAAGGCCATGAACATTCTAATTAATCATGATTACACGTTGACCTAATTGACCATCGCATTTTTTATCAAGGCTGGTATATTAATAGGCTCAAACCCTATATTTCACAGTCATACAGTAACAAATCGTAAAATCAATCTCACGTGAAGTCTATCGACAGATCATGCACTTTTATTTCTTTGAATAGGTGTGAGATCAGCTGTTTCAGTTAATTCTAAAATTATGAGACTAATCCGAGGAACAGGTAACAGTAGATGTATCAAAAGTTTCTAATAATTAACGCGTGAAAGGGAAAATAGGTAACAGAATATGTGGTTGAACTTGCAGATTACTGAACGATATTGAGTGTCGGTTTGATGGATAAGAATGTCCACACCTGTATGATGGCTAAGAGTGTCCTGGTTGGGTTAGAAGATAGGGGATGGACACTCATAGTCACCGGACATTCTTAGTCTCCACACCTGTGTGATGGTTAAGAGTGTCCTGGGGATTGGTGTCCCTTATCATATCCTTCTCTGTTGCAACTAAGGACGGACGATTATCTACAATGTGGAGAAAAATATCCTAGCTGGGTTAAAAGATAGGAGGCGGACACTCGTATCCATCGGACATTCTTAGCTTTAACACCGGTACATTTTCTTAGTTGTGTATAACATGATACGATTTATAATATTCTGTCATTCTGGCATGTTTAACTAAATGCATGTATGCCATTTGTAGAATAAGGTTCACGCCCACGCCATTCACGCCCTCTGAGACAGACTTACTCGTAGATCAAGCTGTGACATAAAAAAATATCAGGTAGATTTGCTGTGTGTTGTTCCAAGGTAATCATTGACACATTGTCTGGTGTAACGGGACTGTTCTCTTATTGTTTACATGTATATGAGTGATTTCAAAGAACAAAAGAAATATATAGAAATGGGTAACTTTGTCAGCCGAACACTGCTACATGCTGGGTACATAGCTTTTTAAGCCGGACGTTTTTTTGTGTGGAGTCATCTAAATTAGCCAGATATTCTACTGCAGCGGAGTTTTATACTCAACAGAATGAAGTCTGCCACCCTGTTCCTTGTTACACATTTCCGCGAGCAATCTCTACAGACTCTCAATCAGGTGAAGTTTTACCTTGTCATAATATTTTGAAGATAAAAATTCCACCTAATCTAGTAAAATACTTTCACCAGAAGAAAGGGGGTAATTACAACACATATAAGTGAAGTGGGAAGAGGTGCTGACATACTGACTGCGTCACATGACTTCACAGAATAGTCCTCTGGTTAACCTATTCTAAAACACATACCAAGAATCTAACGATTCGTGATATGTGTTGTATCTCAGGTACGCTTTTATTGTACCTGTTCATGTGGCAACTTGGATGGTATGACCACACGGCCCCTAGCACCGGCATAAGCGGTATTAGATACAAATCTAGAGAGCTATGATGGAAATGCTCTGACAACTCGTATACTGGTAATTGGTGAGCTGTTTCGCTGTGACAAATCGTGGATTGGAGATTGGTGAGCTGTATCGTCATCTGATGTAAATGACGGCATTTAACACAAAAGACTAGTCTGTAAGGCCCGATGTCGAACCAGCATCAACTTCCCACAAATGCCAACATGAAAGACCAAAAGGTCTCGGGGACGAAACGTCCACCAGCAGAATCTCGCCATATACAGGTAAAAATTACAACACATATAAGTGAAGTGGGAAGAGGTGCCGACATACTGACTGCGTCACATGACTTCACAGAATAGTCCTCTGGTTAACCTATTCTAAAGCACATACCAAGAATCTAACGATTCGTGATATGTGTTCCGCCATGGGGATTTTCTGAGACTTCAACAAATGAAATGGTATTACGATTAAGCAAAAGAAAACTTTATGAAAGGATATGGTTCGTTAAATTTGAAATATCTCTACTATGTTTAAATAAGTGAACACGTAAACACCGGAAAAACTGCAATGAATGCAATCTGTTTCAATCCAAAACCTGCAAAACTAGAAGATTCTAATGCTTATACATATTGAAATATCAGCCTCGAAAACTTACGATATTCAATATAGCATAAATAGATCTATGACTGATCAAAATGTGCCTCTCAGTCCATTTGATATGGAATACTTCATTATGTAAAACAATACAACATTAAGAAGTTTGAAAATTCTCCCCTGATATGCCCCCAAATGAACAAAGCCATGTGCATATTAATCAATCATGAATACACGCTGATATAATTTTCAAGGCTGGTATTTCAGTTGATAAACTTCAAAAAGAATTTGAATTTTGCAGGTTCGAATCCCAATAGTACACAGCCATACAGTACAGTTGTTTTGATCATCTAGGCGAATAAACCTATCTCACATGCAGTCTGTTTGTATAGGGACAGATTTTGTATTGTGACTAGTTTTTCCTCTGAATTCAGACATAATCAGTACGGTATATTTCATGACAATTCCGAGGTACCGCTACTTATCGAAAGTTTTTAACATTTTTGCTTATGCTTAGAAAGCAATTAGCGGAATATGCCGTTGAATACGCATATGACTTAACGAACAGATAATAATGTGTTAATGGAACAAAAGTCACCTTCATAACTTCAGCTGCATCTTGACTTATGGCCTGAATATATGTTAATGGGTACAAGGACTGCTTAATGAACATATGAACACTAAAACGATATTTGATTTGAGATATACTCAAGGTCGTTGAATATTTCATAAAGTGGAACGTATCGTGACTGCATGGAGTATAGTGCCAGATCTCTGTTTACTTTTAAAAAAATAACTTTTCTTACATGACCTGATTGAATAAAAATGACAAGTACTTCTTTAATGTTCTTGTTCGTTCTGTATGTGATCTATACCCTCATTTTCATCGCTACTTGCTTTGGCACGAATCTGTGAACGAGTTATCTTCATGGAGTATACCGATATATTATCTAATTTGTGTATATAATATTTTGTCACCTCGATATATTTATCTAAATGCCTGTATGTCAGTTATAGAATAAAGTTCAGTCCGACGTCATTCACGACCTCTGAGTTAATCATTTTACCTGTAGTTCAAGCTTGGACATAAAAGATATTAACTGATTTTGTTGTCTCTGGGGCTTAGAAAATCATAGACACATTGGCTGGTGTAACGGGACTATTGTCTTATTGTTTACAGAGATTAAGGGAGTGATTTCTAAAACAAAGCACGTTGAAGTAGTAGGTTAACGGTGTAAGCCAATGACTATATAAGCAGAACGTTTTTGGTTGAATGATCATTATCTTCGAAAATTCTCCTGTACAGAAACATCTACCGGTGTAAGTGTAGACAAAGATGACGAGTACACCGAAATGCACCCTGCATACTACCAACTCCTCCGTCGACATTGTGAACACTGTCGATGAAACGTTCAGTATAAAAAGTTCACAGTCAGTTTGCTCGGTTGAAGAATCGGCTGAGAGAAGTGGGGAATTTACCGAAGTTAATTCTGTCGTCACTCAACCAGAGTCAAAACATTCATTGGGACCGTCAGCTACTCCATTCTTCCCGAGGACACCCAAACTCAAAACCGCTATTTCCATTGAAGAAATGGCGGCCGCCCTTACCAGAGACTTGGACAGAGCTGAAGAAAGGCTGAGGTCTATGAGGTATGAATATTAGTTAATATTGTTCTTCTCAATCAGATTAAAAACAGATCCAGAAACCGATCGGCTTCTGGATCTGATTTTCAAAACAAATCCAGAAGACGGTTTTAATCAGGTTGTCTTCGATGGATTGATTGAAATTGTAATGTTCAGGCCACTTCCCATGCGGATTTCACGGCCCATTAACACAGTGGTTTATTTTTCATTTCAGTAGATATATTTGTTTAATTCATAGATTTACTAACACTACACTGCGAAAAATATTGTGTTGTTTTAACACAATTTTTTGCTAAAATGGCTTCAACACAAAATATTTTGTGTTGAAATCAACATAGTTTTTGTGTTAAAGTTAATATATCAACACAAAATTGTGTTGAGTTCAATACAAATTAGTGTTGATTCTTACACAATTTGTGTTATTTTCAACACAATTCTGGTGCTAAAATGGCTTCAACACAATATTTTTCGCAGTGTATAGTTCTCCATCCTAGCTACCCCTGTCAGACATTGGATTGAATCGTGTTCATGGAAAACGCCACTGTAATTTTCAACCAATCAGCAAAGCAGCATCCTGTGCATATTGACCAATCCGAACACTTATTTTATTCTACCATGGCTTGATATCATGTGACAACAGATAACTATATATACTGAAAATGAGTGGAGTGAATGCGGTCTGCTGCGTAAGATGGTCAAGGTTTTGCCTTTGCTCGAAAAGAAATCTTGATGGTGAAGATGTTTATATCGGGACAGGCGTTGCTGAATTTCACCAACCTGGTACCAAAATACCTACAACTGAGACAAATATAAAATTCTCTTCAAGTCTTATTCACGTTAAAGATAGAATGTCGAAAGTACGGGTTTGTGGCAAACTTTTCCAATGCTGATTCTGGTTCCTGGTTTGTCATACGTTTGTCAGACGCCACTTGAACCAGGGCGCCAATATCTCGGGATGTCAATCACCCGCAAGGTGGCAAAAAAGTATCAGGTACTTGATCAGTGGATTCTACACTAATTTCACGCCTGGTCTTTATTTCTGTATTTAAGTGCTTAGTGTCGAAACAGATTGTCTATCAATGTGTTTAGAGAATACGTGAAATTATTTCTCAATCGTTTTGCAGTTCCAATAGACAGGTGCTAGAGTTTCGTGTGGACCGTATTCAAGCCCGAACAGAGAGCCTGATGAAACAAGACCAGCAGATCAAGAGGCGTCATACTGAGATACGGCGACATAGATCAAAGATGGCGGCCAACTCGAGCGTTAGTTCTCAAGATAGCAACACATCGACTGAAGACGAATATCATCTAGACAGAAAACGCTTCGCATCCGGGGACAGTATTACTATTATTATTATCATTATTTCCTCATTATTGAGAGCATGTGCATGGTTATACAACATACTCGATTTGTCCTCCAATCTCTCCAAAACTGAATTATTACCTGTATCCACATTATCCCAAGGGACTCCCAAACCAACCCAGGTTATCCACAAGCCAAGCCAGATGGCCCCTAAGTCGCCAAGCTTCCGCCTTAAGGAGTTTATTCATATGAAGTTCAAAGTGTTTGTTTAAAGATATCCTAATTAATAATTACTTTTTAGTGTTAATGAATAAGTGCTATATTCCGTTCACAACACATATCCTACCATGGTATACTCGGTAAATCCTACCGCGGTATAATTGGTAAAATCCTACCGCGGCATACTCGGTAATCCTACCGCGGTATAGTCTGTAAATCCTACCCGGTATACTCGGTAAATCTTACCTTGGTATACTTAGTAAATCCTACCGCGGTATACTCGGTAAATCCTACCGCGGTATACTGCGTAAATCCTACCGCGGTATACTGGGTAAATCCTACCGCGTAATACTCGGTAAATCCCACCGCGGGATACTCGAGGAATCCTATCGCGGTATACTCGGTATATCCTAGTTCTAGTTCCTATGACCCTTCAGCCACACAGAGGATAATTTCTGACAGATTGTCTGCCAGTTACACATGTGGTACATGTATACTCAGTAAATCCTACCGCGGTTTACTCGGTAATTCCTACCGCGGTATACACGGTAATGGTGTATATAATCGTCATGTTATATGTAAATATCTGTAAATAAACATCATTCCTTACTACAGAGTTGAGTTCTTGAGTTTGTTGCAACATCATGGATCAGACAGTCCCTGTCACTAATTAAGACCACAAATAAAAGGGCATTGGCATAACGTCACAACCTCCGTATAACCGGAACTAAGAAATAGGAAATACATTGTACCTTCATGGATCAGGTATACAGTGAGCTAAGGTTTGACGAGACAATGTCAGCATCTCCTGGAATAATCGTGACTCGGTATTGGAGATTGACGCTGTCTCATGCTTATGTAATGGCAGAAGTAAATCAACTAGAGATGTGTAACATTAAATTATAGAAGAGCTAGACGGCACTGACACTCACCAAATCGCCTACCCCACCCGACTCTTGCACAATCTCTACACGTGACAGACAAGATACGGCGTCGACACGCAGAGGATCATGGGTGAAACTAATTATGTAGGTTTCATAGGCTGTGTATTTGAATTCCAAAATAAGCTCATATTCCGTGATGTATCACTCCATTTTGGTTTCAGTTCGCGCGAACATGACACATCCCAATCTTACTGCGTCACATGCGTTATAAGTGGTGATCAATACATTCTAGCTATTGTACTCTACGGTTGCACACTTCTAGTTGATTTGCTTGTGGTAATGTACACATATTGTCTTAGTTGTATATATACTATTCTCAGGCCTCAATGTGGTTCACATTGACAATATAGGAGAAAATTTGCCAAAATATAGGAATTTCCTTAATAATATACAGGAAATAAAGGAGTGTAAGACGTCACTACTATATTGTAGGTTCCAAAGTTTGTAGTTTTCTGGTGTTTAATCAAATTATTTCCACTAATCGCGGTAATAGTGGTGTTGATGGATTACCACCTGAAAGGAAACTATTTGAAGGAATATTGAAATTTTCTTGTGTTTGACTTTTGTCGAATTCAGTGTTGGGCGTGTCAGCTCTTGTCTCTTGTTTCAAGGTCACCTTATTACCAAGAGTTGAAGACTTGTAAGATGTCATAAATGTTCACTCTTGTAAGCACAAAACTTTAGACCTTTCTCTGGATTGCCAGCTACCGATTGGGACCAACTCTATTAAACAACCTCGAAATTTGAATGATGTAATTCCAGTTGTACAGGCATATATTGAAGATCCTTTTTGATTAATTTTGGTCTAATCTAAAGCCCCGGTAACCCAGGTCTATGAGAGCTTCTATGAGAAATAATTTTTATAATCTCTGACAAAGTTATCTATTTTGAAAATGTTCCCTTCAAGGATGTTATGTTGTTTGTTACTTGTTTGATGGGAAAAGAATGTACGGTCATTAAACAAATCATAATAGCAATTAACACTTAAGTTATTTAGGACTCTTATCCATCAGTGTGTAATATTAGAAGCAAATTAACTGGAAGTGTGTAACATTATATAAGACTAGCTAGACACCACTGGCTCTCATCAAACGGCCCACACGACTAGACTCTGGACTCTTCCCCATCCTTACACGGGTAAGTTCATAGATGGAATGCAAAGGCACAACTCGTGGGATCATGGGTGAGAGAGGGACACGTATGGTTTTAACGTGATCATGGATGAGAGAGACACTTATGGGTTTAACGTGATCATGGGTGAGAGAGAGACACTTATGGGTTTAACGTGATCATGGGTGAGAGAGGGACACTTATGGGTTTAACGTGATCATGGGTAAGAGAGAGACACTTATGGGTTTAACGTGATCATGGGTGAGAGAGAGACACTTATGGGGTTAACGTGATCATGGGTGAGAGAGAGACACTTATGGGTTTAACGTGATCATGGGTGAGAGAGAGACACTTATGGGTTTAACGTGATCATGGGTGAGAGAGAGACACTTATGGGTTTAACGTGATCATGGGTGAGAGAGAGACACTTATGGGTTTAACGTGATCATGGGTGAGAGAGAGACACTTATGGGTTTAACGTGATCATGGGTGAGAGAGAGACACTTATGGGTTTAACGTGATCATTATGGGTTTAACGTGATCATGGGTGAGAGAGAGACACTTATGGGTTTAACGTGATCATGGGTGAGAGAGAGATACTTATGGGTTTAACGTGATCATGGGTGAGAGAGAGACACTTATGGGTTTAACGTGATCATGGGTGAGAGAGAGACACTTATGGGTTTAACGTGATCATGGGTAAGAGAGAGACACTTATGGGTTAAACGTGATCATGGGTGAGAGAGAGACACTTATGGGTTTAACGTGATCATGGGTGAGAGAGAGACACTTATGGGTTTAACGTGATCATGGGTGTGATTACTTATGTACGATTCATAGTATTAGTCCTCATCTCTGGCCGTACCTTAGCAGAATATGGGTTTGGCATAGATATAATATCTGTCATAATTTTTAGGAGTGGCGAGTCACATTCATGACCATGTTTTCTCAGAATTGAGCAAAATAAAAACCAGATCAGCAGTCATATATTTCATCCCCTTTGAAATCAGATATAAGTAAAACTGGAGAGGCGCCCACGTTTCATTCCCTCGAGGACAACCAAGAGATCATTCTACAGCATATCTCCCGTATATGCTTACTTGTCTGTGAACACGGTGAAGCATGCGCCCGACCGTTGCTGTTATATTTTACGTTCATAAAGTTAGATCGCCGTTCGCAGTTTGTTATTCGCGGGGACCAGTCATTCAGCGACTCATAGCAGCGCCCCGTGGCGTCAGATTTGTGATATGAGTATGTAAAGATATAGAGCGTGACATTCTCTCTTGCTATACAGAGTTTGGATTTCAAAGTACTCATGATAAAAAAATTACAGATTTCCGTATCTGAAGAAATAAATGCTGGTCCCCTCGAATAACGAACTGTGAACTGCGGACCGCGGACTAACTTTATGAACGTAATATTTTGATAAAAATGCAATACTTGACTGTTTAGGTTTCACCTAAAAATTATGGTGAAGTTGAGATGTATGCTGATCACATGCATGGCAAATAGCAATCGTTAATATGATTCCCAGACATCGATATATAAAGAAGCCTATAGGCTCTTGTTGTAATAAAAATTCTCTCTTGACATGCTTCCACAGAACCAAGGCCATGAACATTCTAATTAATCATGATTACACGTTGACCTAATTGACCATCGCATTTTTTATCAAGGCTGGTATATTAATAGGCTCAAACCCTTTATTTCACAGTCATACAGTAACAAATCGTAAAATCTATCTCACGTGAAGTCTATCGACAGATCATGCACTTTTATTTCTTTGAATAGGTGTGAGATCAGCTGTTTCAGTTAATTCTAAAATTATGAGACTAATCCGAGGAACAGGTAACTATGGCAAGCCAAAGTGCTTTTTATTCCGAATTTCCGATATCGGGAATTCAATTCCCGATATCGGAAATTCTAATTTCCGATATCGGAAATTGCAATTCCCGATATCGGAAATAGAATTTCCGATATCGGGAATTAGAATTTCCGATATCGGAAATTCAGTGACAATTTTCGATATCGCAAATAGAATTTCCCATATCGGGAATTCAATTTCCGATATCGGGAATTCAATTTCCGTTATCGGAAATAGAATTTCCCATATCAGAAATTGTCACCGAATTTCCGATATCGGAAGTGAAAGCCTGAAAGCTTTACAAAACCTAGGGGTGCATTCCACACCTAAATCTGAATCTGAAACCTAAATGATGTGCGGCTAAAAACAGGCATGGGTTCGGATCTTCGACCATAAATAGATGTAAAATCTTAACAAAAACCTTGTAAACGTATATATTTTCTAAATGGGTACACTCGTACCATTATTTCAGGGGACTTGTGAGCTATTGAAATTGAAAAGGAAAGACGTGCAATCCTCCTTAGCCCCATCTTCACCAGCCAAGTCAACTACATCGCATGTACAGAGCAACGTGATGTACGTCGACTTGGCTCGAGAAGATGCCTTAGCCCTTCTTCAACTTTTCTGAAAAACATGAAATGATTTTCTTTTTATGTATGTTAAAGTGTTTCCCGTCCAAAGGACAATTTAATATGGCGAAAAAAATAGGGGGTCGACCTACTCGTTTTTTGTAAAATTTTATCGCCATAGAGGAATCATGATTTTCGCTTCCAGAAAAAGTGCGGATTTTGGTCCTCCAGATATTCAATTCCGGACACGATTAACTCTGTAGTGGCGAGTGGGTGCGATCAACAAGCAATTGTTATATCCTCGTTTGGAGAAATGGTTACGTCCAGCAGGGTGATACTATAGATATCAGTTAGTAGATAGGTAAGAAGAATTACCTTGCTGTCAAAATCGGGCGATCTTCCTTATTATAAAATTAGGGAGGGACCACTTTGTACGAAACCGTGGCAAGTGTGGAGTGCACCCTAGAGTTGCAATTCCCGATATCGGAAATTCAGTGACAATTTCCGATATCGGGAATTGCATTTCCGATATCGGAAATTGAATTTCCGATATCGGGAATTCAATTTCCGATATCGGGAATTCAATTTCCGATATCGGGAATTGTCTCCGAATTCTAATTTCCGATATCGGGAATTGCAATTTCCGTTATCGGAAATTGAATTTCCGATATCGAGAATTCAATTTTCGATATCGGAAATTGAAGGTCATAAATTTCCGATATCGGAAATTTTAATTCCGATATCGGGAATTCAATTCCCGATATCGGAATTTCTCGAATAAAAAGCACTTTGGCTTGCCATAGGTAACAGTAGATGTATCAAAAGTTTCTAATAATTAACGCGTGAAAGGGAAAATAGGTAACAGAATATGTGGTTGAACTTGCAGATTACTGAACGATATTGAGTGTCGGTTTGATGGATAAGAATGTCCTGGTGATTATAGTGTCATTTTTCATATCCTTTTCTATTGCAACCAAGGACGGACACTTTTCCCCAATGTGGAGAAAAGTGTCCTAGCTGGGTTAGAAGATAGGAGATGGACACTCATAGGCACCGGACATTCTTAATCTCCACACCTGTGTGATGGTTAAGAGTGTCCTGGGGATTGGTGTCCCTTCTCATATCCTTCTCTGTTGCAACTAAGGACGGACGATTATCTATACAATGTGGAGAAAAATATCCTAGCTGGGTTAAAAGATAGGAGGCGGACACTCGTAGCCATCGGACATTCTTAGCTTTAACACCGGTACATTTTCTTAGTTGTGTATAACATGATACGATTATAATATTCTGTCATTCTGGCATGTTTAACTAAATGCATGTATGCCATTTGTAGGTTCACGCCCACGCCATTCACGCCCTCTGAGACAGACTTACTCGTAGATCAAGCTGTGACATAAAAAAATATCAGGTAGATTTGTTGTGTGTTGTTCCAAGGTAATCATTGACACATTGTCTGGTGTAACGGGACTATTCTCTTATTGTTTACATGTATAGGAGTGATTTCAAAGAACAAAAGAAATATATAGAAATGGGTAACTTTGTCAGCCGAACACTGCTACTTGCTGGGTACATAGCTTTTTAAGCCAGACGTTTTTTGTGTGGAGTCATCTAAATTAGCCAGATATTCTACTGCAGCGGAGTTTTATACTCAACAGAATGAAGTCTGCCACCCTGTTCCTTGCTACACATTTCCGCGAGCAATCTCTACAGACTCTCAGTTGTACTAGTTATTTCAGCCCGGTTTGAACACACGATATATTACGCAGAGAACTACTATTATATTTACACTCTAGATGCACTCTGTAAACTGAATGAATTAAATAGATTTGCGTTCATCAATTTAACAAAATGTGTAAAATGCAAGGGTCATACTTGGATTAATAGCTTTCAAGGAGTAAACATTTTCTTGATAAAACTGGAGGAATCTTGTTATGGAATTAAAGCGATACATAGATGAGAGATTATCGGAGTAGCGGACATGGTTATTGTGGAACACAAATGTGAATGGTCAGCTGGTCTCCTCTCAATCAGGCGAAGTGTAACCAGTCACAATATTTTGAAGATTAAAATTTCACCTAATCTAACAAAATAATTTCACCATAAGAAATGGAATATCATTTGTTCCCGTAAATTTTTAACCGCCATGGGGATCTGCGAGATCTTAATAAGTAGAATGACAATACGATTAAACAAAAGAAAACTTTATGAAAAGATATGTTTCGTTTACTTTGAAATATCTCTCCTGTGTTTAAATAAGTGAACAGGCAAACACCGGAAAAACTGCAATGAATGTAATCTGTTTCAATCCAAAACCTGCAAAACTAGAAGATTCTAATGCTTATACATATTGAAATGTCAGCCTCGAAAACTTGCGATATTCAATATAGCATAAACAGATTTATGACTGATCAAAATGTGCCTCTCAGTCCAGTTGATATGGAACACTTCATTTTGTAGACAATACGACAAAATTAAGAAGTTTCAAAATTCTCCCCTGACATGCTCACAAAGGACCAAGTCCATGTGCATATTAATCATGAATACATGCTGATGTAATTTTCAAGGCTGGTATTTCAGTTAATAAACTCCAAAAAGAATTTGAATTTTGCAGGTTCGAATCCCAAGAGTACACAGTACAGTTGTTTTGATAATCTTGGCGAATAAACCTATCTCACATGCAGTCTGTTTGTATAGCGACAGATTTTGTATTGTGACTAGCTTTTCCTCTGAATTCAGACATAATCAGTTCTGTATATTTCATGACAATTCCGAGGTACCGCTATAATTATCGAAAGTTTTAAACATTTTTGCTTAGAAAGCAATTAGCGGAATATGCCATTGAATTCGCATATGACTTAACGAAGGGATAATAATGTGTTAATGGAACAAAAGTCACCTTCATAACTTCAGCTGCATCTTGACTTATGGCCTGAATGCGTACAAGGACTGCTTACTGAATATGTGAACACTGAAATGATCTTTGATTTGAGATATATTCAAGGTCGTTGAATATTTCATACAGTGGAACGTATCGTAACTACATGGAGTATAGTGGCAGATCTCTGTTTAATAAAAAAGAACACTTTTCTTACATGACCTGATTGAATAAATATGACAAGTACTTCTTTAATGTTCTTGTTCGTTCTGTATGTGATCTACTCTCATTTTCATCTTTTCTTGCTTTGGCACGAATTTGTGAACGAGTTATCTTCATGTATAGTATACCGATATATTATCTAATTTGTGTATATAATATTTTGTCACCTCGACATGTTTATCTAAATGCCTGTATGTCAATGATAGAATAAAGTTCAGTCCGCCGTCATTCACGATCCCTGAGTTAATCATGTTACCTGTAGTTCAAGCTTGGACATAAAAGAAATTAACTGATTTTGTTGTGTCTAGGTCTTAGATAATCATAGACACATTGGCTGGTGTAACAGGACTATTGTCTTATTGTTTACAGAAATTAAGGGAGTGATTTCTAAAACAAAGGATGTTGAAGTACTAGGTTAAGGATAGCTGTCCCCTTAGAGGGTCAAAATTGGTCATTTTTTTTATTTCTTCATTCAAATATTCACTATTTCCTTTAACATTTGATGAAAAAAATGAAACCAAAATTATAAATAGAAGTGCTTCAATGTTAGGATTAAATTAGTTTCCGAGCCACTGGAACAATTGCCTTAGCTTGGGCTTGGCTACTATTATTTTTGTCTGTTAAATTTCCCTTACCAAAACTCATTTCCGCAGTATTGTGGTAAGCTAATTATCTATTAGTCCTACTTATTTACATTAATCTACCGCCTTCTGATCCAAACCATGCAAACATCCGTATTTTTTGTTTCTAATTATAACAGTGACATCTCACTCAGACACCCGCCGTGAAGTGATCTACACGGATGTGAACAATTCTCAGCTGAACAAGTTTTAGCAAGTTTTTAAAGTTTAAATTGGACTTTAACCTGCCTTGATGGAAGCAACTTAGTGTAATAGTTATCCAGAATAAACAGGAATTCGAGTAGGTCCCATTGGACAGACTAAAAATGTATTTGACAATAGAATTCCAGCAAAAAATTTGATTTAATTCATCAGATGTATATAGCTGGACACATTTTGCCCGATTTCTAGCCTTTCATTTTTGTACAAAATCCGAGATTTAAACGTTTATTTCTCGAAAAGTATCCATGCTACGCTTTTGAAATTTGGCATGCTTGTTACTTATAAGGTGATCTAGTAAAGTTTGTCTCACTTTTTGTAAGTTCGGATTCGTTTTTTAAAGATGTATATCAGCCTCAAATCTAGACTGAAGCCCCAAACTCAGCGAAAGTGACATATGTTACGACAGGTACAAAATAAGACACATTTGACCACATAAATCTAAACTTCTGTCTACCATTCGCGAGAAAATGGAAGGAATTGCTCTTCAAAAATAAACGGCATGGCATGCTGTTTATTTTTCGACGGCCCTCAGTGTCAACAAGCGTATACACGTGTGGTGCATTCTGCCTACGTACTAGACTAGATCCAGCCCCTGTTTCATAATGTATTTTAAACGGGAAACAAGAGGAAGTAACTCTGCCTATTAAGAAATGCTTCTTTCATGGGTTTTTTCTTTTTATTTATTTATCAAACGTACATATTTATTAAAGATCATTTTATTGTTATTAAATAGTACATATGAAATAGAGACTCATCCAGTCTACCTACGTACATGCTCTGCCACTCTATCGAACCTCAGGTATGAGCCATGACGTTATCCCATGCATGGCTGCAGCTGTTCAGCATTCAAATTCGTGAGCGTTGCTACGTCACTCAAACGTCATGCAGTGGCGTCATTTTCATTTCTGTGTACAATTCACATTCAATGGCGAGACAGAGAATCTGTCGAAGTGGGCAGAATTTCAAATTTCTCTGACCAGACATTCTTGCATTCGTGGTGTGTGGCGATCCCACTATGATCAAATCTAATACCTATGATGCTTTAGCAAACCTCGCTGCAGAAAAACGCCCAGGGGAGAGTTTACAACATCCATCGAATTTGAGGCTGATTACATCTTTAATTATTCAACTTTTAAGACAAACGACCGTAAAATAGTACGTTTTTCCAATTTATTTTAGTAAAATAGCTGTAAAAACAAAACCAGGCAAAAATTTAAAAAATGAGATAAAGTTTACTAGTTCGAATTGTCGCCTATCAAGGTATACCATCAAAGTTGAAACAAGACCAACAGTTTTCATGAAATTTCAATTGAAAAATGGACGCTATTGTTTTCATTTCAATTTTTTTAAATTGGAATCCCTACGATGTACGCTTTCATAAAATATACAGTTTATTATGGTTTTCTTGTAAATTTATTGATACAGACGACAAATTTACACGGGGGAGCAAAAACTACCTCTAAGGGGACAGCTATCCTTAAAGATGTAATCAGCCTCAAAATGGATGGATTTTGTGAACTCCTCCCTGTGCGTTTTATTTCATCCAGGAAGATTACCAAAACATCATATGTATTATATTTGATGATAGTGGGATCGTAGAATGCACCATACGTGGATACGCTTGTTGACACGACCGTGGAAAAATAAACGGCATGCCATGCCGTTTATTTTTAAAGATCAATTCCTTCTATTTCCTCGTGAATGGTAGAAACAAGTTTAGTTTTTTGTGGTCAAATGTGTTTCATTTTGTACCTGTCACATATGTCACTTTCGCTGAGTTTGAGAGACATTGATTTCAGCCCAGATTTGAGGCTGATTACATCTTTAACGGTGTCAGCCAGTGACTATATAAGCAGAACGTTTTTGGTTGAATGACCAACCGTGTTACTTCTGGTTTGGAAGGATGTGAGACTTAAATTGATGACGTCATTGTCTACAGCGATACATAGGAAGATCATCTACAGAGAATTCGCGCACTGTTCAATCGACTAAGTGACGCCAAACTGACGGTCAACCTTGGACGAAGTGAATTTGGACATGCACGTGTTACATTCTTGGGTCATGGTGTAGGTCAGGGTCAGGTAAAACCTGTAGATGCTAAGGTTAGTGCTATCTCGCTATTTCCAAGATTAACATGTAAGAGACAACTGATGCGTTTCTTGGGTATGGCTGGTTACTACAGAAAATTTTGTCCAAATTTTTCAGATATTACTGAACCTTTAACTCAACTCTTAAGAAAAAGGACAAGTTTGGTTTGGACCGATAAATGTGAATCAGCTTTTGAAAATCTGAAAGCCATACTCAAGAGCGCGCCAGTTCTTTCAGCACCAGATTTTGATTCACCTTTTAAACTGGCTGTAGATGCTAGTGATGTTGCTGCTTTTGTTACAAGAAGATATAGATGGTGTAGGTCACCCAATATGTTATTTTTCACGTAAATTTGACAAACATCAGAGAAATTATTCTACAATTGAGAAAGAAAGTTTTGATGTTTATGTTACTTCTTCATCGTTGCCATTTACTGTATTCAGTGATCACAGTCCACTTGTTTTCATAAGTAAGATGAAAAACAAAAATGAAAGATTGTTGAGATGGAATTTGGTGTTACAAGAATACAATATTGAAATCAGACATATTAAGGGCAAGGACAATTTGATTGCTGATTGTTTGTCTCGCACATAATGTACATGTTTGTCAACATTTTTGCTGTTGTAATATAGATTTTTTGCAATAATATTTCGAATTGCCAAGAAAGTTCCAAGTTTGAAAGTTTCTTTTTTTAAGAGTGGAAGTTTCATGGTATTGTAGTCTATTATTAGACAGGATGCTTCTAGAATATATGACGCAAGCTTGTTTATGTGGGTTAATCGCTTCGATCTTTCTAGAAGATTATTATAAATTGTATCTAGGCCAGATGATGATGTAATGCATATTCGAGAGGCTTCTTGATTTGGTAGAATGTACTGGAATGCCGCATAAAGTATAAATAGCGTAACACTCAGTTATTCGAGGAGGGAATTCAAACTGGCTTTATGTGGGTGCGTTATACTGTATTGCGATCTGGATTTACTTTGCTTGTAATTACGGACAGCTGGATTGTATACTCCTGTGAATTGACTTTTGGTTGCTGTGTAATCTACGTGATTGAACTGTCGGAACTTGGACATTTACTGAGACTCTAAACAACCGAGCAGTGTTGGACTACCAAAATACAGAAAAGTGATTTGTGCACGTCGGCACGGACTGTGAAGAGATTTGTGCACGTCAACACGGACTGTGAAGTATACACCGGTATAGCATTGAACAGTAAGACTATATTTCACATTTATTTGTTGTATTGACCTTACTTAATTTTATATGATTTTAGTATTGTAAATAAATATTTGATTGTTAATCCTTGACTTCACAAAAATTTCTGTTTCGTTTTGTTGTTATTGTAAAATTGACGTAACACTAGTATGGCAAAATAAGTTACTTTCATGCTCTCTTTTACGTTATAAATATGCGAAAAATGGAGAGAAAAGACCCAAAACACAGCTTTCTGAGGACACCCTGTGGCCGTCATTTTGAATTTTTCAATGATCCTTTGGACCTAGGATTATGAAAATATTCTTTAAATGATCCTAGTAAGATTTGCAGACAAGCCAGAAAGTTCAGTTGTCTTGCTGCCATCGTTTCGGAGCTGACTCAGTTGAACAGTTTGGTGAGACGAGGCATGATGTACCCTCTCCCCAAGCAAGATAGGATTAAATAGCATGTGATGCAGACTGGCAACAATGTCTCCAGTCATGGAAAGTACAGTGCTCAACTACATGGCTAGAGTTGCTCCTAGACGAGCAGACACAATATTCAATATATATATCATATTGGGGCTGTATATGACGGACTAGTGAATGACAATGCGATTCTTAAATCAGCCTTTGGTATTTATCAGGGTATTTTACTGTTGAAATACGGTGCATCGTAAACGGATAGCCGATACATATACAGGCATACCATTGAGTCAACCGTGAAATTACTGAGACGTTTCTACAGTGTTCAGGGAATGAGAAGGAATTGGATTGCGCTGACAGTCTTTTATTCTACCCTGAAGATAATATCCCTGTGTCCTTTTGACATTGGGGACTATGTTCGCATAATATATAATTTGCATTGGGGAAACGAGTATCGTTGAAATGGTTGATTACATCGCGACATTCTCATTCTCTTCGAATAATTTCTACATTTAAAGGAAATAGTTTTGATGAAATCTCCATAAACGACATACATGTAAATGCATTGATGATGTTACGATTTAACCGATGGTGCGACGCCCAAATGAGTTTCATAGATTTGTCTGAGTATATTTATTACGTTTGCAATCGGAAAGATTTATTAAGCTGGAAATTAAATGGAGAGAATTAAAAAACTTTGTCCTGTTTGAATTCGTAAATACGCCGAGCTGTTCATATATATGTACTCTTGAATTGGATGGCCTTCATCAAATCTTCTGTGAGCAATAACACATAGATAGCGCGATTAGAGGGATGTCGATAAGGAATTCGAACCTGGAAGTATCATTTCATGGTGGGACATCGCGTATTCGATCTTTGTTCGGACACTGGAAATGATTATCAGCCAATAATCCTTTTGAATAAAAACTCATATGTAGATGCAATCTTTCCCATCCGGTTTTGCCATTTCAGTCTTCTTGCGAATCCAAACATCTTTTGACAGTACGTTGAATTGGAAGATGACATGACATCTTCTAGTTGGAGGTGTTCTGTTCTGCAGGGTTGTCAGTTAATCTGGTACACCATTAGCTAAGATTCATAGTGTCTCCCTTCCCTCAACGCTATGACGACGACAAATACATTTCCCTGTTGGTAACTCGAACATCTCCATGGCGCACTTATTCTTACCATTGCGCCCTATTGAACCTTCATTAACTTGAAAATGTCCGCCATGAATAAAAATACCATAGTCGATGTTGTGATCATCATCCCCTGTATACACGGGGTCTATTATGACGGAAATGCCCATCTTCTTGACCCTCGATTTCAGGTGATTTTGAGGCTCCATAGGGATAATTTTAACGTCTGTAATTAATATATGACCGACGAAGGGCCATTTAGTCTGCCATTTCTGTATTTTTATTCATGGCGGCACATTTCCTCAAGTTAATGAAGGTCCAATAGGGCGCAAAAGTAATAAGAAGTGCGCCATGGAGATGTTCGAGTTACCAACAGGGAAATGTATTTGTCGTCGGCATAGCGTTGAGGGACGTTATGAATCTTAGCTAGTATACCATAGCCATAATCATGGGGTATCAGATTAATGACCAACAGAGACATTTCGGAGACATTTCCAGATAAGGAATGGAATCCCGACATTTACCAATATATCATCAGCTGTGTGGTTGATGTACCCTTATCTTTATCAAACAGCCCGGCGTTGTGATATTCGACAACGAACCTT
Organism: Hanleya hanleyi; assembly: GCA_036873755.1. Taxonomy (NCBI): domain Eukaryota; kingdom Metazoa; phylum Mollusca; class Polyplacophora; order Lepidopleurida; family Hanleyidae; genus Hanleya; species Hanleya hanleyi. The sequence continues at coordinate 38,377 of JAVTVY010024983.1, read as the reverse complement.
AATGTAAATTGACTTTGTTTTACGTGAAGCGAATTGTGCCAACAGCCATTCTCTGGAATTACCCATTATCCCGGTTTGAATTAAAGTATCGCAATAAATGGTGTGAGGAAAGTCAATCTCGCAAAATCTCATTTTGATTTGTGATTTGTGGCGTCTAGACACATAGATTTTATAATCTACAGCACGGTTATCTCTACAACCAAAGGGGAGATTCAGGTTACAATAGAGCCACGAATAACTGTTTTTCTTCTCAAAATGAATTTATCATCATAAATTCGTATATCTTACCCAGATAAGACTTACAGATCAAACTACACTGAACGATTCTATTACCATAGTTGAGCCAACTTAATAAAGGCTGTACGGTAGGTTTATCACCCAATCTTAGTGATATCGCGGTATTTCCCTGATGTACCATTTTGGTTTACCTAAATTGGGTATCACTATGCATGCATGTAGCTCATCCTCGCGAGCCAGGTTATCTAGGAGTTTGGTTTTATAAGGGAACCAGGTCAAGGATCCAGGTCCCCTCTTGAAATCGGGATCCACCATTAATATTCTTCTTTTATCCACCGTTTTCTGTGTCCGTGATATCTCCAGAACGGCCTGGCCCAAAAACTTGAAATTTGGACAGTTGTTAGTATACACATACTGGAGAAGTGCATATTACAAGTGGGCTCTGATTGATCAGATTATATGGCGGCCATCCAATCTCACGTTCGGCTATTTCCGTATTGGCGAAACTTAGCCTCTCACATGGAACGCACAACTCCCCACCCGTGGGGAGCGTATGGTGATCAAGTAGTAAGCCGGCTACGAAATAGCGCCTTTGGTAATCGAGCGATCCGATCGCATTTTATTGTGAAATGAAGTTAATTTTAACCAAGTGAACATAATTCATTCAAATTATACAAAACTATTTCTATGTTTAGTTGAATAATAGCAACCTATCCCCAGAACTCAACAACTCGGCTAATTTCCGCCAATACGGAAATAGACGAATGCGAGATTGGTTCCGCCGAAAATTAATTGTGCGCATGATAAGATAAGATTCTTTATTGTCCTGAGCATCCCATTTGGGACAGAGTACAAAACACATAAAAAGTAGAACAAATAAAAAAGGTAAACAAACAGGTGCGATGTTTCCTTTTCCGCCCCCAGAAATCCACTAGGCCAGAGGTCACTTTCGCAGCTAAAGTGAGTTCTGGGGCTAGGTTGGCGGCCATCTTGGAAAAAGCTCACAACATTTAAAGCTCTTCTCCGGAGGAACCACTGAACCGATCGACTTGAAACTTAGCGTACTTAATCTATGGGTCAGGGTTTTCAACTCTTCTATAGGGTTTGGTGCTCCGTGAAACAAGATGACCACCATCGACAAATCAAAATGGTCATATTTTCAAGTAACGGATTTGAACGGCGAAGTCATTAAATGTATGATATAGCGATCACGAATATGCAAAAAGTTTGCTCTTAGGTCAGGTTGATTGGTCACAATCTTGAATTTTGTGAAAAACTTTACAAATTTTGCACGGGCTTATTCTCTTCAACTCTGATAGGTACAGATTTCTAGTCCGCTGCGATACATGGGGAAGGTCATAGTATGCTGCACTGAAGGCAAATACCGGTGATTGGTTGAACGGTTTAGTAGCCATCTTGGATTTAACCCAAAACCTTCTAAGATCTTTTCCTGTGGAACAGCCGAACCGATCAATTCGAAACTTGCCATACATAATCTATGGGTTAGGGTCTTTATTTATTTAATCTGTAGAGTTTGTAGCTGAAAAATTAAATATGTACGCCACTGAACAATCAAAATGGTCAAATTTTCAAATAACGCATTTGGGCGTATATGGTATATGATCTACAGTGTAGCCATGTGCCATGTAGCCATGTGCTGTCGCAAAAGATGCTATGACAACATCAGACAGTCCGGAGATCTCGCTATGGCTACAAGAGGCACACCACGGGCAACCGCTATGGCTACAACGAGCTCAGCTTCAAAGTTCATTTTCTCTGCAACCGCTATGCCGATCGACTTGAAAATTGGCAGATATCAAGCCATTTCAGCAAGATCAGCAAGATGGCATTAGTTTCGTTCCAGGACGCCAGGGGGTATTGTTCAGAATAACACTCTTAAAAACGGACGGATTGGTTTAGAGACTACTAAGAGGAGTTGGAACTACATGTCTGAGATATCAACCCATCTGAGTAATACTTAAAAGATGACATCATCAGTGCTGCTCTCCGACGCCAGAGCAGAGCTATTCCCTATGCTTTCTGGGTTATCAAATTGAGCATGGGTCAGTCCACTCAATGTTGCCCACAGCTAAAAAATGCACACCAACCTATATTTTTTTCTTCGTTTTTCCTCATATTACACAATTATGAATGCAACAACACACATTAGTCAAAAAGTTAATTACTTTGATTTACCACCAGCGGACATCCTTAAAGACAACTAAGCGGAGTTGGGCGGTGGCTTGTGTACGTGCATGATCCTTGGCTTTACAAGGACCAAGACCTGATACCCGGCCAGCTGCTGCTCGCAGCTTCAATCTGAACTTGCAATTCATTCGGAACTCCCGAGCGGAAATCTACGAAGGGGACCGATTCTACGCTCGGGGGACGACAACATGAATTTCCTATGAATCTCCAGATGTGACGCGCCGGAACGGTTTAATACGCATGGCTCCGAAGCCCAATCACTCTCGCGGAAGCCTTAATCCCCGACCAGCAAATATTTCCCTGCGAGTCTCTGATTTACGTCAGATATTCTAAAAACTGTTTATTCTTTTCATTCGAAGCACGTTTCAATAGAAAACCATCAGTTTAAATGGTACACACGCCACGTATTGGCAAGATATAATTCCCGTGACGTCACTGACAGTTCCCGTCACATGACCACGCTCTAGTCCAATATGGCGTCAATGGCCTTCGAGGGACATCTCAAACCGGAGATCCCCGAGAAGTTGCGAATGCTTGCAATTATGTGTGGATAATGGCGGCTCAATAATATGGTGCTCTATTTGTGCAAAGTTAATCTCGCGCGTCGACTTGCAAAACTCGACGCGTGACGCTAAAAGTCGACGTCGCCTTTTAAAAGGTGACTTTTCCAATTTTAAAGAGATAGGCCAAAACTCGATGTCGTGCTTCAAAAGTCGACCTCCACTTTTGCCCCAAAATCTTAACATTGTAAAAGTCGACGCGCGACGGAGAGGACGACGTCGCCTTTCAAAACGTAACGTCGATTTTTTTGCGTCGCGCGTCGACTTTTTGAAGAATCAAAACTCGACGCGCGACGGAAAAAGTCGATGTCGCGTTATAAAAGGCGACGTCGCCCTCTCCGTCGCGCGTCGACTTTTACAATATTAAAGAGATAGGCCAAAAACTCGACGTCGATTTTCAAAAGTCGACGTCGACTTTTGCCCATCTCTTAACATTGTAAAAGTCGACGCGCGACGGAGAGGGCGACGTCGCCTTTCAAAACGCGACGTGGACTTTTCCGTCGCGCGTCGCCTTTCGAAAAGTCGACGCGCGACGGAAAATTCCGTCGCGCATCGACTTTTGGTTTACCAAAGTGCGCATGTCTGGGGAGAATTTATTCCATATTGTTAATGAGGCACTATTAAAAAGGGTTGTATGATTCGAGATAACATGCAACGTGACGCGTTTTATCAAGGGACAATCATCAGGATTCTCCAGAATGTAAGATCTCACAGTTCCATTGCGCTACACAAGCTAGTAATTATTTTTCATCTGTTTCCCAGTCGTTACTGTTACTTCTGCAAAACTGTTACTTTCATACGCTTTTGGTTCATTATTGGAAACTTGAATTTAATTTACGTATTAGTCCAGCGAAATATTAACACATTGACAAGCTAATAGATGCGTATTATCAATTGAAGTTTGCCAATATACGTTGTGCAAATGTATTATATAAAATTCACAATCAATGTTAACTTTCTTCTTTTATGTAAAGGTGTATGTGTGTTTGTACTGTGATGTATTGTATTATGGTATATTTCACCGTATTGTACTGTATGGTATTGTTTAGAATTGTATTGTATTAAATTGCAATATATTGGATGAGTGAATAGAATTTAATGTCGCTTTCAACAACATTTCAGCTATATCACGACAAACCAAAGTAGCACCACCCAGCCCAGTTGTGTTCCTGCTACTTCAAAGAAGAAATCTTTGAAGCAGCATGGAATCAGACACCCTCGCTCCATCCATCCTATAACACACTGAGGACAGCGCACAAGACACAGACAGGACGCTTACATGGTGCAATAAAGACAAGTGATATTACAGTGCTAGACATCACATTATCAAGTTTCTGTTGCTTCTCAGCAAAATGCATTGAAGCAACAGGAACCTGAACCCACCCAACCACCCGCTTGTAATATATTGTTTTGTATTGTAATGTATTGTATTATTTTGCATGTTATTGTATTGTATGGTACCATATAGTCTTGTTCTGCCTCGTATTGTTTCCTTGTATTGTGATGTGGGGTGTTATTTTCGAACGAATAAAAAAAAAAATGTTCACAGCTGCGATTTCCGATCCTTGTAGCTTCTGACCGGTGTTGGTAATTTGGTGAGGATTTACTGCAACAGAGCAAGAATGACAAGATATTTAGCATACATGGAGACTATGTACACATAATTTATTTGTTTCGCTGTCAGATAGGTTATATTGCTGATTAATTTTCGAACACTGGTACCTGTGTTCCACAAAATGCACACCCCTCCATCGAGAGGACAATACGCATCTATTAGCTTGTCAATGTGTTAATATTTCGCCGGACTAATACGTGAATTAAATTCAAGTTTCCAATAATGAACCAAAAGCGTATAATTGACAGTTTTGCAGAAATAACCGTAACGACTGGAAAACAGAGAAAAAATAATTAATTTACATTCTGGAGCCATCCTGATGATTGTCCCTTGCTAAAACGCGTCACGTTGCATGTTATTTCGAATCATACAACCCTTTTTAATAGTGTCTCGTGAACAATATGGAATAAATGCTCCTCAGACATGCGCACTTTGGTAAACCAAAAGTCGACGAGCGACGCAATTGTCCGTCGCGCGTCGCACGTCGACTTTTTGAAAGGCGACGCGCGATGGAAAAAGTCGACGTCGCGTTTTGAAAGGCGACGTCGCCCTCTCCGTCGCACGTCGACTTTTACAATGTCAAGAGATGGGGCAAAAGTCGACGTCGACTTTTGAAACACGACGTCGAGTTTTGGCCTATCTCTTTAACATTGCAAAAGTCGACGCGCGACGGAGAGGGCGACGTCGCCTTTCAAAACACGATGTCGACGATGTTTCAAGTCGACACGAGAGATCAAATTGGCACAAACAGAACACCTACAATAATGAATACACGTACATTAACTCTTTTCAAAGGAATGTTTATTCGGACAGAAGTTGCCGCAAACTGCGTTTGTTTATTTTTTCTATTGAAGAACTATGATCAATTTCAGTCTTTCGACACTTGACAAAATATAGTTCTGTTAAATCTGAATAAAAAGCTCTTTACCACATGGCCACGTGAATCTGTATAGGGCAATGTAAAGTTGGCTGCTGAAATAAAACAGCAGAAATGTTGCGTGCTATTTTTAAAAAAGAACCCAAGGGGCTTCAATATACGCCCGTATATCTGGAATTAATTGGTTCAAATTTCAAGGATGTTAAATAGCCTTGATTCCAATTGGTAGCTAGCAATCCAACGAAAGGTCTACAATTTTGTGCTTCTGAGAATGTAACATATATTACATGTTATATTGAATGATGAACTAAGATGAGCTTAACTCTTACGTATCTAGAGCTATCTAGTTGACCTTGAAGCAAGAGCTGAGAGCTCACATATCCCACACTGAAATCGACAATAGTCAAAACACAAGAAAATAGTAGTTTTCCTGTAAATGGATTCCTTTCAGACGAGAAGAAAGTGATGAAGTAAATTAACCTTTGTTCTTAATAAACAGGTGTGAAGTTCATAAAGGACCCCTCTTCCCGTTAAATTAGTAAATATATGGTTTTCATTTCACAGCAGTTTAACTAAATGTAGCGGTTTCAAACATGGGAGACAACTCCACAGGACAATACCATATACATGCAGGGGAAAGATCTTTAAATATTCCAACCTAACACATATAGTCAGCTAAATTTGATTCACTTGTTGGGGACTGTGACCTTGACCTTTGACAAATTGTTCTCAGATGTATGGCTCCTCTTTGCCATGCGAGTAAGGTATACTCAATGTTTGGTACCAATCCATACCTTGAAACTAGAGATATCGCATAGACAACAAATGTTAATGGATGAATGGACAGAACGCAACATCGCATTACACGACCTCGTTTTCGACAGGCATATGAAAATGTGACTTTTAATGATTTCTTGATTTTGGGGTCAAAGTGACCTTGACCTTTGACCTTGACGTAAATTTTGGTACACGACACATCGTCTTCCCTCAATGTAGCCTATCAATGGACACAAAAATCATGATTTTTAATGATTTCCTGATTTTGGGGTCACAGTGAGCTTGACCTTTGACCTTGACCTAAATTTTGGTTCATGACAAAACTTCTCCCCGTAATTTCTCAATGGACACAAAAATCATCATTTTTAACAATTTCAAGATTTTGGGGTCACAGTGGCCTTGATCTTTGACCTTGACCTACATTTGTGTATGTGACACATCGTGTCCCCCTAATGTATCTACTGACACAAAAAAATGTTATTTTTAATAATTTCCTGATTTTGGGGTCAAAGTGACCTTTGACCTGGACCTAATTTTTGGTATGCGACACTTAAAGTCTTCATTTCCGCCTATTGAATCCTCACAAAAAATTAGTAATTTTTAATGATTCCCTGATTTTTAGGTCACAGTGACCTTTGACATCTGACCTCGACTTACATTTGGTATGCAACACATCGTTCCCCCCTAGGGCATCCACTCACCAAAAATTAGAACTGTAGATAGAAAATGATCAATGATTTCCTGATTTTGCCCAACAGTGACCTTCGACCTCAGTAGTATATAAAACCCTTTTAATGTAGCATTTTGCCGGGGGAGATAACTCTTGGGGAGATGACGGGGAGTTCCGCCAGAGGGCGCCACCAGCTCAAGAGACCAAAAACTACCTCCAGCACAGAAGAGTTCCAATCTAGGGGGGAGGTAACTCTGGGTGACTATAGTTCCGGGAAAGGGCCCCTGGGCATGTATTCTTCCGCGGTGATGCGGTCTGGCGGTGATGCGGTCGCGGGAAAAAGCTTCCGCGGAGAAAAAGTAGTCCCCAGACTTCAAATACGCTGCATAGTCCGATTGGGTCGAGTGAGGTATCAAAGTGAAGCATTCGTGAAGGGGCATCCAGTCATGGGTGGGTGCATGTAAAATTAGGATTTTTTCCCGAAACTATAAAAAGCGGAACACGGACTTTACCCCTAAAATAGGGGAAAACACCTATCAACCCTAGCCAAAGGGCTAATATCGGTCCCCGGGCTTATTGGGACCTGCCTATCAAGTCAATGGGGTGGGTGCATGTAAAATTAGGATTTTTTCCCGAAACTATAAAAAGCGAAATACGGACTTTACCCCTAAAATAGGGGAAAACCCCTATCAACCCTAGCCAAAAGGGCTAATATCGGTCCCCGGGCTTACTGGGACCTGCCTATCCAGTCAATGGGGTGGGTGCATGTAAAATTAGGATTTTTTCCCGAAACTATAAAAAGCGGAACACGGACTTTACCCCTAAAATAGGGGAAAACCCCTATCAACTCTAGTCAAAAGGGCTAATATCGGTCTCCGGGCTTATTGGGGCCTGCCTATCAAGTCAATGGGGTGGGTGCATGTAAAATTAGGATTTTTTCCCGAAACTATAAAAAGCGAAATACGGACTTTACCCCTAAAATAGGGGAAAACCCCTATCAACCCTAGCCAAAAGGGCTAATATCGGTCCCCGGGCTTACTGGGGCATGCCTATCAAGTCAATGGGGTGGGTGCATGTAAAATTAGGATTTTTTCCCGAAACTATAAAAAGCGGAATACGTACTTTACCCCTACAATAGGGGTCTGTATTATACAATATAAGGGAAAATGCCTGTATGGGGTATGGGGATGGTCAATTTTTTTTGGGGGGTGTTACTATGGCTTGTGGGGTCTCGTTTTTTTCGTCTCGCCAAGAAAATGACAATGGGAAGGGTCCCGGAGCGAAGCGGTGGGAAATTCACACACGTTCATTGTGATATGGGTTGCTTGGATTTGTTTTTCACGTCTCGTCATTTAGAACACGGTGGGAAGGGTCCCGGAGCGAAACGGTGATTTTTTTGGAAAAAGTCACCGAGGCCTGGGTAAGCCCATAGGCCTATACTGCATGGCTATGGGTGTATAGGTCCATACGGGGTGGACGTTTTGGGATCTAGGTGGGCCACTAATGGCCCGATGGGGTCGAGTGAGGTATCAATGTGAAGCCTGTGTGAGGGGGTAACCGATGGGTGGATGTGGGGTAGGAATATCGTCATTTTGCGCATGCGCAATAGACAAAGTGTATGGAAATAGACGTTTTGGGATCTAGGGGAGCCACTAGTGGGCCGATTGGATCGAGTGAGGTATCAATGTGAAGCCTATGTGAGGGGGCATCTGATCGGGTGAGTGCGGGGTTGAAATATCGTCACTCTGCGCATGCGCAGTGGACAAAGGGTATGGAAATAGACGTTTTGGCGTCTAGGTGGGCCACTAGTGGGCCGATGGGATCGAGTGAGGTATCCATGTGAAGCCTATGTGAGGGGGTTAGACTAGGGTGTCGTTTCCATTCTGCTGTGCAGGTCACGTGGGTTGTGAAGTCACTTCCGGGTTTCACCTTCGAACCCAGAAGAGTTCCAATTTTTCCTTAGACGTCCGGATGTTCAACCTCCGGGTTTTTCCCCGGCCCGGCCCGGCCCCCCAGCGCGCGCGCGCGGGTTCTCCGGCCGCAGCGCGCGCGCGCGCGGGTTATCCGGAAGTGCGCGGATGAATGTCGGGTCAAAAGGTCAAAGGTCACATCCAGGTCAAAAGGTCCAAGGTCTCCCTTTCGGCAAGGTTCGGAGACAATGGTGCGGCATCGATATACAGAGCTTGAACCCCAAAAGGGGATTGTAAATTAACCTGGGAAGGATGGGCAGTTCCATTTGGACCAATCAGCGGTCGAGAAAAGAGCCAATGAGCGATCGATAAAAGAACCAATGGACGGGTACTAGAATTTCGCTCACGTCTGCGCCTACATCCGGGTACTAGGATGCTTTCGCCTACGTCCGCGCCTACATCCGGGTTCTTGTACACCCGGGTAATGTTTCTGGACATGGATGGGTTACCTTTGGCTCCATTCTAGGCCACTGATTGGCTAATACGGTGTTCAAAGCCAGTTTCATGCATTATGCTCATATAGAAAACACACAAGACAGGGTTTTTGGTGAGATCTCATTTTGTTTTTTATTCAGTAACAACAACAACGTGAGAACAACCACGTGAAAACTGAAGCCCAGAACAGGGGGCTTGTACAAACAACAACAAGGATGACACTTGAGAGAACAACAACAACAAGAAGTTATTTTCATATAGTTTATTTTCCTCAATGTTACATCATACCAACGCTGGGGGAGCCGTGTTGGGTATGTTTACAACTCAAAAAGACTCTTGCCCAATCAGACGCCACCATTTGCATCTGTCATATTCGTTCCTGTCCGTTAGATGTATTCTTGTCCAATCAGAAGTCGCCATTTCAAAAAGTTCCATCTTTGCTCGGTGTGACCTAAGCGTCGTCGGGCAGGCCTGGATATTCTTCGGGCAGCATGTCCTGAAACAGTTGTTTGCGCATTCTGATCGCATTTTCCAGGGCCTCGATGGGTGGTAGCCCCATAGCCTCTTCCAAGTGACGCTTGGTCTTCATGATGTACCTGTGCGTGGGGTCGCCTTTCATTTCAAGCGGTAGTAAGGTATACTGTTCATAGATCGCCATGGCTGTTTTCCTGATGCGAGGGCGCATTTGGATGTATGCCTGTTGTAAATTATCCTCTCCGGCGTCCTCGATCGCTGCAGCGTAAGTATTGATGGCTGCTGTCACAATACGATCCCAGAAGGTAGGTTCTGCCTCACTTTCCACGGATGTAGGCTGACTATCAGAGGTCAAGCTCTCCGTATCACTAGATGGACTCTCAGCAATCTCTGTTTCGGTATCAGTCGATACACTCTCAGCAGTCTCTGTATCAGCATCCGCCTCAACGAACTCCTCGGAGTCTTCAATCCCATGTATATTTTTCTGGTGTCGCATCATATCGTAATGTCTGGTGAACGTGCGTTCGCACTCAGAGCAAGTATAAGCCATGTTGACGGTTGAACGTCGACTGTGCGTGTTTTTGGAAATACGCTTGCTTTTATAGACAGTAACGCCCATCAACGCCCGTTGTTACGCTTTAACGCCCATCTCAACGCCATAACGTCCGTCTCAACGCCCGTCTCCATACCTGTCTCAACGCGTTATGCAATGTCCATCATCACTGGACGTTGATGTTGGAGGTTGAAGAAGATAATTTCCCGTCTCCAGCTGGGTCTCCATAAAGGTTTGAAATGCCTCATGCAGGGTCAGCAGATTCTGGGCACGGGTAGTTGTGTTGGTATCCTCATTGGATATTATCTGTTTCTTATGCAGCAGAATACATACGTGTGTCACCCATTGGATGTCATCTATGAGCGTGGTAAGATGTGAAGGCATGCGTTGGTGCTGAACGGTGACTCCACCTTGCGCTGTATCAATAATAGCATCGACATTGTCTTGACGTAAGGCTTCGGCTAGAATATCCTCGTTGTCGAGTTCAAACAAGTTGGACTCTGCAGTGCTCATGGTGAAATGAGGGGACTGGTGCCGTGTGGTCTATTTATAGTGAGACGCTTTTGGTCTTAATGATGCGTTCGAACAAATGTTTCTTTAGTGCTATTGCTCTGACATACGCCGCTTTCCAGTTCATGCCCGAGGTTTTCAACATCGACGCTGTTCTTTCAATTTCCATATGGACTGGGTCCTTATCCAACAATTTCATATGGGTCACGAGGTCGACATACCGCTGACGTAAAGCCCGTCGTAGTCTGGGTGCCAATCTGTTATGGGCTAAAATTGCGGCTTCCTCTTTCGAATACCCTTTGCGTTGAAACTTGTTTCCTGTGGCCTCCAACATCTCGCCCAGCTCGGCGTCCATACTTTCTTTGAACAAATCCTTCCATAGCCTCGAGTTCACATTATGTTCTTCAACCTCGGGTTGGTCCTTCACGGTTGGGTGATATTCCGGGACTGATGGTATGAAGGGGACACGCTGTATGGGGGTGGGTTGCTGCTGCTGCCCTACCAGATGTGGACTCGGTGGATAGTGTAGGGGCTGTGGTGATGCCTCGCCGGGTAACAGGTGGGTCGTCAGCCGACGATCTTCCGGGGTATGGGCTTTTAAATCTACGAACAGGTAGCCGTACGGACGACTTGTCGCTCCTTGAAACGCCTGCATGAAATGGTCGATGTTCTGAGGATAAATTCGACTACCAAACACACGGATTTGTGCTCTGTCAATGGGATTGGAGAACAACACAAAGTATTGGCAGTTCAAGGCAATATCTCTGGACGCCTTCCCTTGAGGAAAGAGATTCTGAGTCAAATAGATGACGGACAGCTTGCGATGATGGGACCCTTTGGTGAATAGGTCGGCGATTTTCGAATTGTCCTTGGCCGCACTCATCAGATCATCGAGCACTACCACGTTGGTCTGCTCGGAATCGAAGTAATAGGGTTCGTCTATGTCGTGAGGAATTTCTGGGACAAAGCTCACATTCTGTAATCGCGTAGTTTCGTAGGCGGGCTGCCACTGGCTATAACACCAAACAACACGTGTCGGAGCTGGGGTTGCCACACCTTCCTCTAGAAACTTCACCACCCAGGACGTCTTTCCACACCCCGTAGGGCCGCTCACCGTCATCGTATAGGGATGTCCTACGCCACTTGGTGGACCTATAGCGGGACTTGGTGGTGTCTCTTGTCTATGCGTTAGACGCATATGTCTGAGCATATTGTCGCGACGAGAGAGTGTCTTTTGACAGAACGGACATGTACTCGACATGGTACCCGGTCAAAGGATGGATACAGACTGAGGCTAATGGTGTACAACCGACCTTATATGACCACTCACTCACTCACTCACTTACCGTCGTTAGTGCGTCCATGCGCTAAGACGGCCGTTGGGGACGCCTCACGGGCGTTTTGCACGCCTCACTCACTCACTCACTCACTCACTCACTCACTCACTCACACGCGAATAAAAAACAAAATGAGATCTCACCAAAAAACCCTGTCTTGTGTGTTTTCTATATGAGCATAATGCATGAAACTGGCTTTGAACACCGTATTAGCCAATCAGTGGCCTAGAATGGAGCCAAAGGTAACCCATCCATGTCCAGAAAACATTACCCGGGTGTACAAGAACCCGGATGTAGGCGCGGACGTGGGCGAAAGCATCCCAGTACCCGGATGTAGGCGCAGACGTGAGCGAAATTCTAGTACCCGTCCATTGGTTCTTTTATCGATCGCTCATTGGCTCTTTTTCTCGACCGCTGATTGGTCCAAATGGAACTGCCCATCCTTCCCAGGTTAATTTACAATCCCCTTTTGGGGTTCAAGCTCTGTATATCGATGCCGCAACATTGTCTCCGAACCTTGCCGAAAGGGAGACCTTGGACCTTTTGACCTGGATGTGACCTTTGGCCTTTTGACCCGACATTCATCCGCGCACTTCCGGATAACCCGCGCGCGCGCGCTGGGGGGCCGGGCCGGGCCGGGCCGGGAAAAACCCCGGAGGTTGAACATTCGGACGTCTAAGGAAAAATTGGAACTCTTCTGGGTACAAGGTGAAACCCGGAAGTGACGTCACAACCCACGTGACCTGCGCAGCAGAATGGAAACGACACCCTAGTCTAGCCCCCTCACATAGGCTTCACATTGATACCTCACTCGATCCAATCGGCCCACTAGTGGCTCCCCTAGATCCCAAAACGTCTATTTCCATACACTCTGTCTATTGCGTATGCGCAGAATGACGCTATTCCTACCCCACATCCATCCCATCGGTAGCCCCCTCACATAGGCTTCACATTGATACCTTACTCGACCCCATCGGGCCATTAGTGGCCCACCTAGATCCCAAAACGTCCACCCCGTATGGACCTATACACCCATAGCCATGCAGTATAGGCCTATGGGCCTACCCAGGCCTCAGTGACTTTTTCCAAAAATTTCACCGTTTCGCTCCGGGACCCTTCCCATCGTGTTCTAAATGACGAGACGTGAAAAACAAATCCAAGCAACCCATATCACAATGAACGTGTGTGAATTTCCCAGGTTGAACCTATACCCTCCATAGCCAGCCTATAGGCCTATATACAGACCTCGGTGACTTTTTCCAAAAATTTCACCGCTTCGCTCCGGGACCCTTCCCATTGTCATTTTCTTGGCGAGACGAGAAAACCGAGACCCCACAAGCCATAGTAACACCCACAAAAAAAAATTGACCATCCCCATACCCCATACAGGCATTTTCCCTTATATTGTATAATACAGACCCCTATTGTAGGGGTAAAGTCCGTATTCCGCTTTTTATAGTTTCGGAAAAAAATCCTAATTTTACATGCACCCACCCCATTGACTCGATAGGCAGGTCCCAGTAAGCCCGGGGACCGATATTAGCCCTTTTGGCTAGGGTTGATAGGGGTTTTCCCCTATTTTAGGGGTAAAGTCCGTATTTCCGCTTTTTATAGTTTCGGGAAAAAATCCTAATTTTACATGCACCCACCCCATTGACTTGATAGGCAGGCCCCAATAAGCCCGGAGACCGATATTAGCCCTTTTGACTAGAGTTGATAGGGGTTTTCCCCTATTTTAGGGGTAAAGTCCGTGTTCCGCTTTTTATAGTTTCGGGAAACAATCCTAATTTTACATACACCCACCCCATTGACTGGATAGGCAGGTCCCAATAAGCGCGGGGACCGATATTAGCCCTTTTGACTAGAGTTGATAGGGGTTTTCCCCTATTTTAGGGGTAAAGTCCGTATTCCGCTTTTTATAATTTCGGGAAAAAATCCTAATTTTACATACACCCACCCCATTGACTTGATAGGCAGGTCCCAATAAGCCCGGGGCCCGATATTAGCCCTTTTGGCTAGGGTTGATAGGTGTTTTCCCCTATTTTAGGGGTAAAGTCCGCATTCCGCTTTTTATATTTTCGGGAAAAAATCCTAATTTTACATGCACCCACCCCATTGACTTGATAGGCAGGTCCCAATAAGCCCGGGGACCGATATTAGCCCTCTTGGCTAGGGTTGATAGGTGTTTTCCCCTATTTTAGGGGTAAAGTCCGTGTTCCGCTTTTAATAGTTTCGGGAAAAAATCCTAATTTTACATACACCCACCCATGACGGGATGCCCCTTCACGAATGCTTCACTTTGATACCTCACTCGACCCAATCGGACTATGCAGCGTATTTGAAGTCTGGGGACTACCTTTTCTCCGCGGAAGCTTTTTCCCGCGACCGCATCACCGCCAGACCGCATCACCGCGGATGAATACATGCCCAGGGGCCCTTTGCCGGAACTATAGTCACCCAGAGTTACCTCCCCCTAGATTGGAACTCTTCTGCGCTGGGGGTAGTTTTTGGTCTCTTGAGCTGGTGGCGCCCCCTGGCGGAACTCCCCGTCATCTCCCCAAGAGTTACCTCCCCCGGCAAAATGCTACTTTAAAAGAGTTTTATATACTACTACTGACCTCGACCTCAATTTTTGGTACGCGACACATCGTCTCCAACTGTCGTATCCACTCACAAAAAATTGCAACTGTGGATAGAAAACGTTCACATATATAGACCGGACACGAACACTTCAGTGAATTCCTGTTTTTTAGGCCAGTGACCTCTGACCTCTGACCTCGACCTTCATTTTGGTACGCGACACATCGTCTCCCCATAGGGTATCCACTCATCAAAAATTAGAACTGTAGATAGAAAACTGTTCCAGATATAGACCGGACACGGGGGAAGGACAGACAGACAGACAGAAGGACGGAAACCGCCATCACATAATACGTCCGCCTTTTGGGCAGGCGTATAAAAACCAGAAAGAGTTCAGAGTCAACGTGAGTCTTTGAATATCCCCTCCAAATCGGGAGGTGTTCAAAGTCACCCCAACCAGTAGGTGACCTTGAACACGTGGAATACTACGCTCTGGCCAAATGAGTACCAATCTGCTGCATCTGCTGATTTTAAGACTATAATATATAACATTTTCAAAATTTAAGTACCGTATGATATTTAAAATATGCAGAAAGAAAAGACAAACTTTTTTCACATGTTTCTGGCAATACATTCTCTGCCCATAATTGTGCTGTGAATAAAGCCTGAATATATTCTCATTCCTCAGATCCATGCACCTGAGTTGACTTTGAAAATACAGGCTTACAAATAGAGACAGCCATTTCAGGTCAGTGTACTGCCGATCTCACTCGCCCACACTGACCCCCCCCCCATGCACACACACACACCGACTTCGCTTCCACACCACCCCCACTTAAGTAAGGGATCTGGCGACATTTCTATTCGATTTTGTGGGATAAAGATTCCAAAATGTTGTGCCATAATCTGAAGCTAGACGCAGTCACTGGAATTCAATGGAACAGTATATATCAACGAACTGAAAATGTGGAACATGACATGCACAGTGATTTCTTTCAAATTACTTCTCAAAATATCGCAACTATCGCGATATTGCAATATCGCTTATTATCGCGCAATTATAACGCGATATCGCAATATCGCTTATTACACTCCCAGAAATATTCAGGTAAAAGTCCTGAACTGATCCCTAACCCCACAACTCAATTTCAGTGATTTTGACTGAAATTTAGGGCTGATTACCTGAAATTCAGGAAAAAGATCCCTGAATGAGAGGATTTTCCCTGAAATTCAGGCAAATTTATAACCCTGATTATGTTCCCGATCCTATATTCAGGTACCGGTACGTAAAATCCCCTAAAATTCAGGTAATTAAGCTTTATTTCATGGTTGATATAGCTGAATTTCAGGAAATTATCCCTGGATTTCAGGTAAAATCCTTGAAATTGAGTTGTGGATGTGCAACCTGATCTATTCAGGATTATTCCCTGAATATTTCTGAGTGTGTCGCGCAATTATAACGCAATATTTCTTCGCATTATCGCTTCGCATTTTCGCGTTATCACATCGCGTTTTACATGTACTTATCGCCTCGTGTTTTCGCAATATCGCTTCGCATTTTCGCATTATCGCATCGCGTTTTCGCACTTTCGCTCAAAATGTTCGATAGCCCCTCTCGGCCATCATAAGAAAGGGAGGAGGGGAGGAAGGATTTAACGTACCATTCAACATTATTTCAGTAATATCGCGACGAACCAACAAGGTATACCCAGCCAAGTTGTGTTCCTGATGCTTAAAAGTAGCAAATCTTTGAAGCAATATGGAAACAGACACACACCATCCGCCCCCCACCACAAAAAAAACCCAGAGGACAGCACACAAGACACAGACAGGATTCTTACATTGGTACAATAAAGACAAGTGCAATTACAGTGCTAAAGTCTATCTATTTTCATTAGTCTACTTTTGGGCTCTACTTTTTTCAACGTGTGTAACAAACCTAACTCTACAATCTACAAAACTACCCTCGCTCTGTGATACTGGTCATACAGTGCACAATTGAAATAACTTTGTAATTCTCTGCATGTAAAATTCCAGTACTCATGTTCCATGTTCCGGGGCTCACTTATACAGGGAGACGTCATAATGCAATCGTGTTGGAGTTGACAAAGGTATGACAGGTATAACAGGCAGCCAATGTTTCTTTCGCTTATATCCCATGCCTATAGTGAAATTGCCGAATGATAAACCCCATCCACCTGTATCAGCGTACACGGCATTATTGGCCTTTGTGCCAGCGACCACAAATACATCATGGCGTCTTCCCATATAA
Source organism: Hanleya hanleyi (assembly GCA_036873755.1). Lineage (NCBI taxonomy): Eukaryota > Metazoa > Mollusca > Polyplacophora > Lepidopleurida > Hanleyidae > Hanleya > Hanleya hanleyi. The sequence continues at coordinate 21,302 of JAVTVY010024983.1, read as the reverse complement.
TTGAGCCCCGTTAAATCAAACAACAGTACTGGAGTTTTATATGGAGAGAATTAGAAAGTTATTCCAAGCGTGATTTATCATCAGTACCACGGAATACCGTAATGGTGGTCATTGCTTAGAGTTCAATTTGTTATACACGCTGCAGAAAGGAAAATTTATGCAGAGTTAACTTAAACTACTGATTTTTGACAAGCTCCAAAGCAGAGGAGTAATTAAAATTGACAGACTTTAGATGTATCAAGTTGATGTTGCTTCTGAGCAAAATGCATTGAAGCAACAACAACCCGTGCTCACCGGACGCACACCAATCACCCGCGGAAGACGAGTCGAAAAAGACATTCAACGTCCACTGCATGAGGGCCGAGAACATGAACTTCGTGTGGCTGGAAAGGTCCGAGTTTTGGCCGAAAGCTAGTGAAAAATTGTTGGGATTAAGCTGTGATCTACAAAAACAGTGTCAGAGTTACATAAGTGAGTGAGTGAATATGATTTAACGTCGCTTTCAACTATACTTCAATCATATCATGATCACGACATTGGGTCCTATTCCTTTTCACACCCGGGAACCACGTGAGTAGTATACAAGGAGCAAATCGATAAAGTAGCGCTTCACTGCGCATGCGCAGAACCTTGGGTGACGTCACAATTGGTGGTGTGCGCATGCGTGGATGGTGGGTGGTGGGACAAGATGGCGGTTGTGGGTGGTGGGACAAGATGGCGGCTGTGGGTGGTGGGACAAGATGGCGGCTGTGGGTGGTGGGACAAGATGGCGGCTGTGGGTGGTGGGACAAGATGGCGGCTGTGGGTGGTGGGACAAGATGGCGGCTGTGGGTGGTGGAACAAGATGGCGGCTGTGGGTGGTGGGACAAGATGGCGGCTGTGGATGGTGGGTGGTGTGAGTGAGTGCAAGAATGTATTCATCCGCGGTGATGCAGTCATGTCTGGCGGTGATTCGGTCTCGGGAAAAAGCTTCCGCGGAGAAAAAGTAGTCCCTAGATAAAATGGTCCGATGGGGTCGAGTGAGGTATCAAAGTGAAGCTTAGGTGAGGGGGCATCTAATGGGCTGGGTGTGGGATTGAAATATCGGCATTGTGCGCATGCGCGGTGGCCGAAGGGTATGAAAATAGCCTTTTTGGAGCTAGGAGATTGACTACTGGTCCAGTGGGGTCGAGTGAGGTATCAATGTGAAGCATTCATGAAGGGGCATCTAATGGGCTGGGTGTGGGGTTGAAATATCGGCATTCTGCGCATGCGCGGTGGCCGAAGGGTATGGAAATAGCGGTGTTGGAGCTAGGGGATTGACTACTGGTCCAGTGGGGTCGAGTGAAGTATCAATGTGAAGCCTATGTGAGGGGGCATGTAATGGGCTGGGTGTGGGGTTGAAATATCGGCATTCTGCGCATGCGCGGTGACCCAAGGGTATGGAAATAGCCGGTTTGGAGCTAGGGGAGCCACTAATGGACCGATGGGGTCGAGTGAGGTATCAAAGTGAAGCTTATGTGAAGGAGCATCTGATGGGCTGGGTGTGGGGTTGAAGTATCGGCATTCTGTGCATGCGCGGTGGCCGAAGGGCATGAAAATAGCCTTTTTGGAGCTAGGGGCTTGACTACTGGTCCAGTGGGGTCGAGTGAGGTATCAAATTGAAGCTTAAGTGAAGGAGCATCTAATGGGCTGGGTGTGGGGTTGAAATATCGGCATTCTGTGCATGCGCGGTGGCCGAAGGGTATGAAAATAGCCTTTTTGGAGCTAGGAGCGCCCCTAATGGTCCAATGGGGTCGAGTGAGGTATCAAATTGAAGCTTACGTGAAGAGGCATCTAATGGACTGGGTGTGGGGTTGAAATATCGGCATTCTGCGCATGCGCGGTGACCGAAGGGTATGATTTTCTTTTTTTTCCTTTTTTTAATAGTAAAAAAAAATTTCAACCCCACACCCAGTCCATCAGATGCTCCTTCACCTAAGCTTCAATTTGATACCTCACTCGACCCACTACCTCCAAAAAAAAAATAAAAAATTTTAGAGTGTATTATACACTCCTGAAGGAGCTAAAATTTTTTTTTTTTTTTTTTTGCAGGTAGTGGGTCGAGTGAGGTATCAAATTGAAGCTTAGGTGAAGGAGCATCTGATGGACTGGGTGTGGGGTTGAATTAGGGTCATTCTGCGCATGCGCGGTGACCCAAGGGTATGGAAATAGCCTTTTTGGAGCTAGGGGATTGACTACTGGTCCAGTGGGGTCGAGTGAGGTATCAATGTGAAGCATTCATGAAGGGGCATCGGTTGGGCTGGGGTGGGGTTGAACTATACCGTTTAGGTGTATTGATGATAATAAAATTTAAAGATCACATGTCCAACACATACTCACATAATGAAAGCAAGAATCGAACTTGCGTCCCCTCGAGATGAAGGATACCCGTCCAGGTTTCATTTTTTTGAGGTGTACTGAAATGCTCTCTCTAATTTATGCCACGGTATCTATTTTTACAGCTGTCAACTGTTATGGTTTGGTCACAATGTTGCCATTTTCTCCCGTATATTTAGCGTCCACAAAAAGAAGAAAACACCCCGCTAGAAAATTGTCTTCAAATTGTCTGTTGTTGTGGGAGTATAAAAAAATCCTGGTCAACAGGGGCGCGTATATTTCGTGCGACGCTATGTTGCCAATGCATTGAAATTTGAATAGGTTGTCTGCATGGGTTTCAACGCAAGTATAGTACTAAAGTCTAGCTTACCTGATAAAAGAGTTTAGTCCAGATGATCTGGGGCTGTTTTTTTCCTAGGTGGGTATAACACACCATGAAGCCTTCATCACGATGCATTCGTATGCTAAAAAAATATGGGTATCACCAACCGTTCCCGTGGAGTAGAATTTCATCCACCAGCTTTCACTGTTGTGGTGCGGGTCGGGGGCGGGAGTTTTGCACTGATGAAAACCAATGTCGTCCTCTCTCACGAAACCAAACACAAAAATTGACAAATTATACGGACTGCCACGATAAGCGAATGTATGCAACAAATAGCGTTCCGTACTGCAGATGTCCGATAAAATCCCTCCAGTCAAGGGGGGAGGGGGGAGAGTGTTACAGAATGTTGATTCCACAAACCTGTTCGGTGGCCTACATCATCGTTCAATCGCTGCTCATAAAGGCTGCGTTCAGCTCACCAGAACTGTATACACTTCGAAATCTGTGAAAGAATATCAATTTTCACGTTTCCTGTCTGATATCACACAAATTTATGCGTCCGCTCGAACACAACACAGCACACTCCCTCGATTACAGTCTACGTGTGACGGGTATACATGCAGGCGATGAATCGTGCAGAGTTTCGTCACATTATTCATCTCAGCGGACACCGAAAGGAAGAAAGTTCCGTTATAAACTGCGACAGAGAATGTTCCCCAGCTCAGAAAACAACACAATGATCAGTGAAATCGTCCTCCGTATGCAGGACGCTAACAAAACGCTAACAAAATGGCTGCTCAAGGTCAATTTGCCCGGATAATCGCGCCAGCCAAACCACAGTCCCATCTATACGCTTTGGTGCAAGGGAGACAACTCGGACTAGACCAATTCCCAGGCGAAGATCATGTCCGCTATATTTGGCCTGTATGGGTATAGGGGTGGTCGGTTTTTTTTTTATGGCTTTTACTATGAGCTATGAGGTTGATCATGTAGAATACGATGGAAAAAAACTATCAAAGTACCGGGTAGGCTTGTATATAGATCCATATAGACCCATATACACTCATATACTGGGATATTAGTATGTATAAATCCATACGGGGTGGACATGTTGGAGTCTAGGTGGAGCACTAGTGGCCCGATTGGGTAGAGTGAGGTCTTATTTTAAAGCTCTCGAGGAAATAAATAAATAAATAAATAAATAAATAAATAATAATAAAAAAAATCAAAAAAATCGGCGAGTAGTAGACGAAGGGAAAATTGGAAAGTACTGACCATGCCCCAGAATACTTCATATGCATATCACGGCCTTAAGGCCTATGTAAGATGTAATCTACTTCACAGTTTAGTAGTATAAAAAGCGCAAGTCCTATTGACCTTGCCCCTTCCAAAGAAATAAAATCGGCTCTATTTTACAGGAGTATATACGCAGGTGACGTGGGTTGTGACGTCACTTCCGGGTTTTCACTAAACACTACCTTCAAACATAGAAGAGTTCCAATTTTTTCCCTTAAGACGTCCGTATGTTCATCCTCCAAACCCACAAGAGTTCCAATGTTCAACCGCCGGGGTGTTTTCCCGCCCCGCCCCAGCGCCCCGCAGCGCGCGCGCGCGCGCGCGTCATCCCGCGTCATCCCGCGTCATCCCCGGCAGTGCGCGCGCGGACGCGGGTCAAAAGGTCAAAGGGTCACCTCCAGGTCAGACGGTCCAATGTCCAATGAGACAATGTTGCGGCATCGCTATAGTCAGAGCTTGAGCACAAAAAAAAGGGGATTCTAGATGAACCTGGGAAAGATGGGCAGTTCCATTTGGACCAATCAGCGGTCGAGAAAAAGAGCCAATCAGCGGTCGAGAAAAAGAACCAATCAGCGATCGAACAATCAGCCAATCGAATTGGGGTATTCACGGTGTGCTTTCGCTGACGTCCGCGCCTACATCTGGGTTCTTGTACACCCGGGTAATGTTTTTCTGGACATGGATGGGTTACCTTTGGCTCCATTCTAGGCCACTGATTGACTATTACGGTGTTCAAAGCCACTTTCATGCATTATGCTCATAGAACTTATAGTCATAATCTATACGTGTTGGACGAGTCTCTTCACTCACCGTATACACGTACCTCAATGAAATGCCTGCTCCAAACCTAGACCAAAGACACGTACTTGGTCTGTAGGCTGATTTCATTGGCTCTCTATTTTTACTATAGTGCTCTTGCATTCTAACCTTGATGGGTTACCTAGAACTTATAGTCATCAACATAATCTATACGTGTTGGACGAGTCTCTTCACTCACCGTATACACGTACCTCAATGAAATGCCCGCTCCAAACCTAGACCAAAAACACGTACTTGGTCTGTAGGCTGATTTCATTGGCTCTCTATTTTTTACTATAGTGCTCTTGCATTCTAAACTTGATGGGTTACATTTTGGCCCCATCCTACACCACTGATTTCAGTTTGACTGAATCTCCACATTGGGCATTGATGCATTAGGAATAAAACACACAAGACAGGGTTTTTTGGTGAGATCTCATTTTTTTTTTATTCAGTGAACAACAACAACGTGAGAACAACCACGTGAAAACTCAAGCCCAGAACAAGGGGCTTGTCATTAACTGAAGCCCAGAACAAGGGGCTTGTACATTGAAGCCCAGAACAAGGGGCTTGTACATTGAAGCCCAGAACAAGGGGCTTGTCATTAACTTAAGCCCAGAACGGGGCTTGTACATTGAAATGATGGGCGGCCCAGTCATAGACGAGTACATCGCGGTCCTCGGCCTGGGGGTACTCGTCAAACATCTGTACGATAGTAGATAAGGGTCTTCCCCGGCATCGATGGTACAGGTAAAACAAGCAATATTGTCCGCACACGCCACTGGTCAGGCTTTGCAACGTTTGACTGTTCCAACACCACGTCTCTGTGCCTTGATCCATGAAGTCTGTTAAATCGGGATGGAGGGGTGGCAGACCGTACGGGTCAAAGTATTCCCCCTGCTGTTCTGTCAAGTACACGGCCACCCAGTGTTCACCGGGTCGATCCATCGGGTCCGTGTTGAGAACGTAAGCAGCCGGATACATACGGTCTAATGGAAACACATCTCGGGCGAACACCCCTTGAAAGACCCTACGTGTCTCTGGGTCATTCTCCAGCACGGTGGTTATCTGGTCTGTATCCATGTTAGGTGGAGAAGTCACACAGGACGTTGCGCGCTTTGTCCACTTGAATGATGTTGTCAAACTCGGCGTAGCAGATCACATTGACGGTGGTCGCCAGGGCTCGTGCAAAGTGGATTTCCAACCGTAAATTGCCTTGCTTGGTCAGGGCCAGCTGATGGTCGTTCTCTAAGGTGGGGGTCAGATCGAAACAGAACAACGTTCCCGTAGTCCTCCCGACTGATCATATTCCCTTCGTCCTGGTTTATTTGACCGGTGGCTGTAAACAGGCTCTGATAGGCTCGAATGAAATTCCTCCGCCCAAAGTTCGGGGTTAAGGCCGTGGCTGGCACCTGTTGTCCATCCACATGCAGGGCCACAAAATTGATGCCGAAATGTTTAAAGTCAAACGGATTCTCTGGGTAGGCTCCGCTGAAACTGGTATTTTCCACACAGGCCAGGATCAATCGCTTGGGTAGTTCCCCCAGGAACAGGTTTTCTTTGTTGGCGCCCATATTTCCAGCAGGCACAGAGAACACTTTGGTTTGTACACGTCGGATAGGGTACTGGGCTGGTTTTGTTTCCAAGGCTTTCATGTGTCCCAATTGAACGGCTGGATTCGGTTTCACTTTTCGGACATACAGGACTGCGTCTTGGATGACAATCTTATAGTCCGCTGCATGCCCCTCTACGTTAGTGGCCATCAAGGCGAAGGTCGGAGGCGCCCGTATCAGTCGGATTTTGATGGGGATCTTGTTCAAGAGGTACCGGTCTTGCATGAACATGTCTGCATGCAGTCGACCCATCATATCCACCGAGGCACTGTTCGCAGTGAAAGCCTTCCGTTTGTTATATCCCCCATTGTCCGCCGTGTCCATGTGCTCGGCCGTGTCCCTGTAGAATAAAGCGGTTGTCAGCTGAGATTTTTTAGCCTCTCGGCCATACGACAACAGTGTCTCGATGTAGGCTCGATAGGGGTACGTGTTGGTGGAGTCACTGATGAGTTTGTCGCTGAGAAAAATATCCACCTGCTGAAACATCGAGTGCAGCCAGAGATTCGTCGGGCCCACCGTTGCTTGGTCAGCGATTCTGGTGCCAGCTCCATTGACCACCTTGGCTTTCACATACAAGTAGGTATGGGCTAAATCCACATAGGCCGTATCCGCATTACTGATGGTGAACTCGATGGGCCCGGTTTCGTTGATGCTGGAGAGCGGGAGATGCTCCACCCATAATCCTTGTTCGACACTGGTTTGTGTGGGCGGCACGGTCCACAAATCAAATTCACTGTTGGTGGAGGGGCAGGACTCGGCGTGGATTAAGGCCATGTTTTAAGAAAAGATATCCTTTGTCTTCTTGGATGTGCGTCGTCGCTGGGTCGGTCGTCGACTGGTGCGTGGTCTCGGTGGGGCAGCTCTTTTATTCCCAACGGTGCGTTGTGCTTTGGCCACCAAGACGCCTCCCGCTTCTTTGGCCCGCCGTTTCAAGGATTCTTTGGGTGCCGTACCCCCCAAGACATCACCGGCCACTTGCAGTCCACTGCGTACCGCTTGTTTGCCGATTGCTTTCACCCCACGCGTCACCAAGGGCAGGAACGTTTTCACAATGCTGCCGAGTATGTTCCCCAGACCATGTCCTCGTTGCATGCGTGCACCGCTAAATACCGGAAAGCCACCCCGGCCTGTTGGGCATAATAGTCGGCATAGCTGCGTGCATCGCACTCGTAAGGTACTTTCATTATGCAAAGTGGGGAGCACGTGCTTGTCGAAAATGAAGTGTCAGCACCACTTTTCCTCGTTCGAATGCCACCGGTCGTCCGTGTCATCTCTTATATCCACCGTGATCGTGTTGATGTCAGTTTGTCGTACGGGCAAGTAGAGCATGTGGGTGAAACTGTGGGTGACTTGACCTCCATACTTCTTTTTAATGGGGACCACCCGTAACAGAGGTGTGTTGATATCGCCCACGATGTGGTTGTCCACCACGTCCGAGTAGACGTAGAGTCCGTACATACCCGACTTCATATCCATCGGCATCTCGCCATGGTGTTGGGAGGGACCAGCGAACGTCTGTAGATCGAAACCCAGCATTTGCTGTAGTGTAGGACTGAGTTTCACATTCACGGTATCGGTGACGGTAAGCTGTGCCTTGTCGTTGTGTACGTTGACATCGAAGAACACGTTTCTCTTGAAGCGCAAGGCTATCAGGCGTGTTGCACTATCCGTCATCCCCCGTAGCGCCTTATCATGCATCAGTCTTGACAGCCCACCCATGAACTCTTTGGGGGTATCGTATTGGCCTTCGGGCAGGGTGAGCCGGGTGTTTTTGCCTTCGTAGGTGACCTCGTACCACACTTCATTGGCTCGCACGTTGTACCACGAGTAAGGGTATTGGATATCCACGAGGGCACATTCCCACCGGCCAGGTAAATGTAACGGTTGCGGTAACTGGGTGACGTACTTGGCCACGGTGTTGTCAGGAAACACATCCAGCGAACTGTTACTGGGTAGGGTCAGGTAAAACATGGCGACTGAGCTGTCCTGCTGCTGCTGTTGGTTTTAATAGGTGTTCCAGGCCTTGGGCGGTTGTGTCCGGCGTCGTGTTCGTCGCGTTGACTTGCTACGTGTCACGGCTCTGGAGATGTGGGGTGTCCTGATCGAGGGTGGTTTTTTAAAGGTCTGAAAAGAAGGTGCCCGTTGTGATGGTGGTGGAGTTTTGGGGGGTGACTCCGGTTCCCAGTCGGCTTCCCAAGAAGGTTGTGGTGAGAGTCGTGGTGCACGACTCGGCGATTGCTGGGTTTGCTGCATAAAGGCCCAGCGGTGGGGGTTCCCCACCAATTCCTGTGGTACATGCATGTCTTTCAAGCCTTGAGCGAAGATCTCCCATCCTCGAGGATCAGTGTGCGATCTGCGTTTACGCATTAGGTCATGCACTAAATCCGTCATGTGGGTGCCGGGGACCACCTGATTCTGTACCAGGAGTTCGCCTTTATCATTCCAAGTCATGTTAGGATTCTGTTTCATCCGTTGTAATACCAGGCCAGCTTGTTTCTTGAACGAGGCAGGTACACTCTTCAGCACTTCGTCTTCCACCCACTGTGGGGCAGTGGGGCTACCCCTGGTAATGGCGGCTGTTGGAACGGTGCTGAGGTCAGCGGTCTGTCACGTGGTGGTGGTGGTGGTGGTGGTGGTGGTGGTGCTGTTGCTGGGGTAGACAGGGTTTTGTATTGGTCCATGAACGTCATGTACCGTTGAAGCGTCTCATTGTACCGTTGTACTTTCTCGTTGTCGCTTAACCCCGGTCTCTGTAAGATCTGTTGCATCTCTCCATCGAGGCTGTTTATGGTTTTCACCGTAGGTGGGACAGGGTAGGGTGATTTGAGGTTTTGCAGGAACCGTGGTTCGACGAGGACCATTTTTTTCGTGTGGTTCATTGTCGGCCGAAGAGTCCACCCAATACTGGACCCAACACGGAAGCGGCCAACGGTGCTAAGATGGCCCCGAGAAAGCCGCCTTTCTGTAACACCCTTTTCTTTTGTGTTTGAGGGACCCGCTTGTGGACTAGGGTTCGGAGACCTGTCTTATGCTTTGCCAACTTGGTCTTCTGAGCCGGAGTCAGTGGTACGTTGCCTTTTAACAGGTTGTACCCGATCTCGCACAGACAGCGTACAAGGTCAGGGTCCGCACCGCGTACAATGGTTCGGACTAACTCGGGTGGGGCCGTCTTCAACACACGGAGCGTGGGAGCGTGCTTCCGTACTCGCGCAGACATCCTGTACAACTAATGCTAGAACCCACAACTCTGCCCTTTTTATCCACCTCACAGACAAAGTCAACCCTGCTGTGGTATTCATTCTTTTCATTATTCCCCATCATCAAACACACAGACCCCAGCTGGGGGCGCCACTGTGGATGTGTTTACATTATTTTTGCATGTACACGTGGTGGGTCTCTCCGGGAAAGATGCCGGCCCGTAGTCGAAGGTGGTCGGGAGTGGCTTGCTTGAGGTCGAACAGCATATACCCGTGCTGAGGGGTTGTGGCATCTTTAAAGGCTTCCAACGCAAACGGTGTGCGGCCGGGATACATCTGTCTCACCAGGTGCAGCAGTTGAGTGGTATCTCTCGGGTTTTTGAAGACCACCAGGTAGTGGGCATTTAAGCTGATATTCCGATGTTCTTTGTTTTTACTGAACAGATTCTGCATAATGTAGATGATGCTGAGCCGTCGATGGTGGCTGCCTTTGGTAAAGAATTGGGTGACCCGCGCATCCGTCTCCGCCATGAGATCATCCAGAACCACCAAGGTGTCGGGTTCCAAATCGGCCAGGTTGGGTAGGCCTTCCACGAACGTGATGTGGGGCATTGCTGCATACGCTTCCTGCCATTCTCCGTAACACCACCCGACTCTGGCAATGGGTGGAGTGATCATGCTGTCGGCGTGTTGAAGGAGCTTCCTGACGAAGTGCGTTTTGCCGGAGCCCGTCGGTCCTGCGATGACGCAAGTGAAGGGATGCTGCCACCCAGGGTCCATGGCTTGAGGTCTATCCTTTGTCGTGGTAACCCGCTCTTGTAAATTTCGTACGAGTGAACTGGAATGGTGGTGGGTACAACGGCGGTCGTCGTTGTCTGTTCACGTTCAGAGATGGTGCTGGGGGTGGGTACAACGTGGGTGGTCGGTTCACTGTGAGGGATGAAATCCGGTGGGTCTTGAGACGTAGTAGGTGTACTTGGTGTAAGTGTAGAGCTCGACGTGGCTTGTACGCGGGGTGTGGTGGTGGTGACTGGGCTGGATACGACTGGTGCTCTCTGTAGACCGGTTTCACTGATGGCTGGTGTTCTCAGTTGGTTAAGTAACGTACTGACATAGGCTACGTCGTAAAACACACCTCCGTACAACACACTCAGCAGGGTTAGCAATAGCACCTCAAAGACCACTTGCGCTTTGCGCGTTTTGCGAGACGCTGTCTTCGGAGGCAGCTGCTGTTGGTCCATAGCACTGTGGTCGGACGTGGAATGAAGGAGGACGGCAGTGGTGTCTGGCTTTATAGTCGTTTCACCTGGTTGGCCGCGCCCCAGGAATTGAAGGAACTGGGCCAGCCTTGCCATTTTACGAAATGAAACAGTTTGCCACGTCGACGTTCCGTTTTCAAAATCTGCTCCACCGTGTAGTAGTCTTGTTGTGTTTTTACAACAGGCTGTAATTCCGTGTCGTAAAACGTCCCCAGCAACGTTTCCCCTTGGAGATCTTCCAGTTCATAGACTCGCCGCTGTCGGGGTAGGCGCCATTTAATCAGGAAGTGCTCATCGCTCCAGTTGGGCAAATAACTTTTCTCGAACTTGCCCTTGACTTTACTGATCCGTACAGGGTCCCCGACCTTGTACACCGCCTTCGTCGTTCGCTGCGATGGCCTGGGGTACAAGACACGCCGGACTCGGGCTTCATTGCGTTGGGTCACGGTAATGGGGGCTCTCTCTATACTCCGATGATAGGCTCGATTGTAACCCCTCACCAGTTTCGGGAGAACATCGATGTACCGCCCTGTATTCTTATAGGTGAAATATTTATACATGCGGCCTTTGAATGTCCTGTTGAACCTCTCCACCACGGAAGCCTTGGTCTCGTTGTACGTATGGAAGAAAAATACCTTCTGTTTCTTGAGAAAGGCTTGGAACGGTCTGTTGAGGAATTCCGTGCCTTCGTCGGTTTGCAAATACAAAGGTTTGCGCCCGGTCTTGAAGATGTCTTTGAACGCCGCTATGAGATTTGCCCCTGTTTTCGTCCGGATGGGTACCACCCACGCATACTTGGAAAGGATATCGATGCACGTCAAGATATACCGATTCTCATCGTTGTGTTTGGCAAAGGCGCTCATATCGACCAAATCCGCTTGCCACTGGGCATCTATTCCTCCCACGATGACCCGGTTCCGTAGAAAATGGCGACGGACAGATCGTTGTAAGGTATAGGTGTCTTGTCTTCTTAACCAATCTCGGACTTGGGCACGTTGTACCCCCTGGGGTTTGGCCGCTCGATAGAGAGCCGACAATGCACTATAGGCCGCCGGACTGTCGGGACTGTAGTATAAGTTATCCAACACCTTCTCCAGCGCTTCATGGTGACAAAATGATGATGGACCCTGGCTCTATCGTTTATTTATAACGGGTATATCTTGGGCCGGAGTTTCTTTCTGATTTTCTTCGTGGACTTCCACAGTGGCCATGGTAAATGACCAGTCCAACTCGTCTGATGCCCGCTTGATAAGCACTTCATCCACATCTATCACGGCATCTTCCAATGCAGACCATAGATCAGGGTGAAGGGTAAAATGCACTGTACCTCCATCTAGCCGAGCCAATTGAGCAAAGAAAGGGCCGCGTCGGATGTACACATCGTGACAAGTGGATGAGGTCGCCGTCCAGTTCACCAGACAACACCCGTTTGAATTTGGTCCAGCCCTCCCGGGACAGACGAATGTGAGCCGGGCACGGTTGTGTAGGGTCCGTGTCTCCCACCACCTCCTCCATGATATCGACCTTATACGCATACACGTGCAGGAAAACCTCGGGGGTCAAGCTGAAATACGCCAGTACTATATGCTCCGTCATGGTCAGTACATGAATGGTACCAGATTTCACTGTCTCTCGTATTTATAGGGAGAACCCCGTGAGATCAAAGGATCAGGTGGTGATGTCATTGGGCTGACTGAGTCTAGCGGGATAATCAATGGCATCGTCGTCGGGTTCATGTAGTTGTTCATGGGGTTCAGCCGCCGCGTCTTCCATAGCACGAACCCACGCCAATTGGTCGGGTGATCGGTCGTCCGGTGTAAACAACTGGTCCACAATAGGTACTACTTTCTCCAAGGCTGACCACACAGAGGGGCTTAGGAGGATACTTTGTGTAGGCTCTTGGTAGCGGCCCAGGCGTATGTGGACGGGCGGGTCGGAATATACGTAGATGGCATTGTCCAGGTGGATGAGGTCTCCGTCCAACTCACCGCTCAACACCCGTTTAAATTTAGTCCAGCCATCACGCTGTAGCGTCACCGTATTCGATAGCATGTCAGCGGGCGCCCAGTAAATAGCTTCATCGTCTTTGACCAGGGTGACTTTATCTTGATAAATGTATAACCTCACACTGGGTGTAAGAGGCAGGATGGCTCGTAGGTACATTGACATGCTTGCTGTAAATGTCGAACGGTGAATGACACACACTCTGTCTGACCCTCGTATTTATAGTGTCAATACCACAGCGCCAGGGTCAATAGGGCACAGACTAGTATGAGGCCAACCAGCCGGCGCTGGTTCCGGCGTGAGCGCTCCTGGTCCATAGCGCGAGCATCAAGGATGGCTGTCATAGTCCAGTAGTGGTGAGTGATGGCACGCCTCTCCATCGAGTGCACTCTGTGGAGGACCGCTTCTGTGAACTCGTTCAGGATCTGGCGTCGTCCCTCGTTGTCGTCGCCATCTGCAAACATGGACCGGACCACTGCTCGGTAACCCGTGAATGAATTCACCACGGTGGCATACTGTAAAATGCGAGTCGCATGGGGCTGGATCTCCGCCATGGCTCTGTAGAAATGAAGGTGTGGGATCCAGAGGGACGTGTTTTATAGACCAGATGTAGCTCTACGGGTGTAGTCCGTGATACGTACTATTCTGATGGGTTAGTCCAAAAAAAAGGGAGCAACAACAACAACAACAACAACACAGATTACAGATCAATCCTTTTTCCAGGTCACGCCCGATTCACGCAGACCGGAAGTGACGTCATACACCTGCGCACAACCGTGATGGAAAAAAATGGATATGACCTTGAACTGATCACGTGACCTCCCTTGATGACAAATACCCAGAACCAAGTGAGTACATGCATCCCATAGTCCCAGGTCACGCCCGATTCACGCAGACCGGAAGTGACGTCATACACCTGCGCACAACCGTGATGGAAAAACCCCAGAACCAAGTCAGTACATGCATTCCATACAGGCAGACGAGGTCAAAATACTCGCTTCTGATTGGCTGGTCAGGTCAGGTAAGTCACAGTGCTCCGCAAAAGTAGTGCAATGAATACACCCCTACCCTAAAAATCGACTCCTTTTATACGTTTTTCTATAATCCGCCATCTTGTCCCACCACCCACCATCCACAGCCGCCATCTTGTCCCACCACCCACCATCCACAGCCGCCATCTTGTCCCACCACCCACAACCGCCATCTTGTCCCACCACCCACCATCCACAGCCGCCATCTTGTCCCACCACCCACCCACCATCCACAGCCGCCATCTTGTCCCACCACCCACACACACACACACACGCCGCCATCTTGTCCCACCACCCACAGCCGCCATCTTGTCCCACCACCCACAGCCGCCATCTTGTCCCACCACCCACAGCCGCCATCTTGTCCCACCACCCACACGCCGCCATCTTGTCCCACCACCCACAGCCGCCATCTTGTCCCACCACCCACAGCCGCCATCTTGTCCCACCACCCACAGCCACCATCTTGTCCCACCACCCACAGCCGCCATCTTGTCCCACCACCCACAGCCGCCATCTTGTCCCACCACCCACCATCCACGCATGCGCACACCACCAATCGGTTGCGTCAAAACCATTGCTAAACCATTGTGTCAGTTATTTAACATGTCACTAACAAGCAAACAATTCCCTAAATGTTGGAAAAATTCAAATATATTACCTATTTTCAAAAAACAAGATCGACATCTCCCTTCTAATTATCGTCCTATATCGCTGCTGAGTTGTGTTTCAAAGATAATGGAAAGAATTATATTCAAACACATCTATAATCATTTCAACTCACACAACCTATTTTATAAGTACCAGTCCGGTTTTCTCCCTGGACATTCAACTGTTTACCAGCTTATTGAAATCTATGATAGTATTTGTAAAGCCCTAGATGAAGGCACAAACTCATGCATGGTTTTTTGTGATATATCTAAAGCCTTCGACACTGTATGGCACAAGGGGTTACTGTTCAAATTGAAACAATATGGAATTGCAGGTGCATTATTGAATTGGATGAAAAGTTATCTTGAGGATCGATCATCAAAAGTTGTTGTGGGAAATTCAAACTCCAATACACAAAAAGTAAATGCAGGAGTTCCACAGGGTTCCGTATTAGGCCCTTTGTTATTTCTGATATACATTAACGATATAGCGGACAAACTTATAAGTCTTACCAGACTTTTTGCAGATGACTCTTGTTTGCAGTTCACGTCAATTCACATTTGTGATATTGAAAGTGTAGTTAACCGGGATCTACAGTCCTTATTGGAATGGTCAAAACAATGGCTTCTGAACTTTAATGCCCTAAAAACCATTTTAATTCTATTCTCAAATAAGACTTCCCCAACATATCCTAAAATCTATTTTGACCATTGTCTCCTTCAGGCTTCCACCAACCATCGTCACCTAGGCCTGATCCTACAAGACAACTGCAAATGGAGTAGCCACATCAATCACATTATCAATACCGCCTCTCAACGCATTGGAATGATGAGAAAACTGAAATACCAGCTTGGCAGACAGGCATTATCTCAAATATATCTATCATTTGTCAGACCCATGTTAGAATACGGTTCTGTGATCTGGGATGGATGCACATTAGAAGAAGCGGATCGTCTAGAAAAACTTCAATTTGCTGCAGCACGAATTGTTTCCGGTCTCCCTGTTTATGCCAGTAGAGAGTCCCTATTGTTAGAAACTGGCTGGGAAACCTTGGCAAATAGACGAAAAATTGCAAAATTGAAAGTAATGTACCAAATTCACAATGGAGAAAGTCCCGACTATATATATAATTTAATGACACCCCAAGTAGGACAAACCACTCCATACAACTTGAGGAATGACGCAAATTATGCGACACCCCGAACACGTTTAAATATATCCAAAAATTCATTTATCCCGTCAGCTATTCAGGAATGGAACAAACTTAGTTACGATACAAGAAACAAACCATCCACTTCTGCCTTCCACCACTCATTAGCTAAGAAAACTCGTATATCTAAATACAGTTTGATAGGTTCAAGGAAACTTAACAGTGTACTAACCCAACTAAGACATCAATGCAGCCAATTGAACGCAGATTTAATGAGAAGGAATTTGTCTATTACATCTAGTTGTAGATGTGGAGAATCAAGAGAGGATGCTTATCACTATTTCT
This sequence comes from Hanleya hanleyi, assembly GCA_036873755.1. Classification (NCBI taxonomy): domain Eukaryota; kingdom Metazoa; phylum Mollusca; class Polyplacophora; order Lepidopleurida; family Hanleyidae; genus Hanleya; species Hanleya hanleyi. The sequence goes on along the minus strand of JAVTVY010024983.1, from coordinate 5,278 downwards.
TTATTTGTCCCTTATATAACAATCTAAGGGATGAATTACAAAACGACTTGCCTCCAAACTATAACCTCCAAGATATATTGTCGGGAAACGAGTCATTCACAAATGAAATGAATAATAATATGTGCAAGTCAGTTTTAACATTTATTAAGAACACCTCGAGATTCAATTTGTAGCACGATTACGACGTAGTTACCTCAGCTGAAGGATTAGTATGTACTAGTACCCAGTTCTGTTAGAATCCTAGCACGCTACAGTCAAGTTGCCACCATATACTCAATAATCTGTTATAGTTTGTTTCTCCCCTGTAAGTTGCTAAAAATGCAAATCTAAAACTTATTTCATTTGTGACGTATATATTCACACAGGTTCAGCCAAAACGTCATTATTTTTGCTGTTGTAAACACATGTTATGTATCCATATTTGTAGGGAGAGGGGTGAATAAGTTGATTATAACTTGACCCCAATCCCATGTACTATAATTTGTACAATAAATAAGTTTAAACAAACCAATTGTGACGTCACCCAAGGTTCTGCGCATGCGCAGTGAAGCGCTACTTTATCGATTTGCTCCTTGTATACTACTCACGTGGGCAGAGTCCTATTCTTTTTAACTCCCGGGAACTCCACAGATGCCTCAGTTAGTCGCCTCTTACAAGCTCTCCAAGGAGCCGAGGCCTATTCTTACCTTGACCTGTGGAGTGAACAACGACATGCCAGGTCAATCCTTGGAAGCCCCACGGGGCGAGAGACATAAATGAAACGGAAATCAAACAGGGCATCAAACGCTCATTAGGACCGGGATCGGCATACATGTAGCTATGGAATCGGGGAGAATAAATTGAAATCGATATATTTTAAAGGAATGTAATGTAACACCTACTAGGATCATGAACATGAAATGTAGCTGTAACATGTGTATTTATATCTGTTCTCATTGTCCTCGGTGGCCGAGTGGTCTAAGGCGCTTCGCTGTTGACCGCTAGCCTCACACCGCTGAACCGGCAAGAGTTCGAGCCCAGCTGGTCCATGTGTGAAAGTTCGTCAGTTACTTGCCTACTATTGATGCAGAATTTTAATGAACATTAATTTCTAATGCAAGAAAAATATTTTTAATAAACTTTTTTTTCCTCTGCAATATGGGCGCTCCTATAAAGAACCTGGCACGGCTTAATGAGAGTTTGGCACGGCTTAATAAGAGTTTGGTCCCCATGAGGTGCGGTTTGGATTGCCAAAATGAAATATCACGTACGGAAGAAATTTTTCAGTTAGCGCCAAGTGTATTATCTTGACTTATAATCTGGCTATTTTGTAGACTATGGGTCTTATGGTTTTTAAACAACAGCATCTTAAAGTAGTGGATTTCTTCAAAATCGTAAGTTTTGAGGTGAAAACAGCACTCTTTTCTCTCTGTAAACCAGTGAATCCAGTCGAGAACCAAAATAAACTTAACCCCGAAATATTGACCGTGTCAATAGTTTGTTGTTGCCCAAACCTCAGAATGGACGACTTTGCACAAATCCACTACTTCAACATGCTGTTATTTAAATACCATAAAACCCAGGGCCTACAAATTAATCGGAGCATAAGACAAGATAATATACTTTACACTAACTCAAAAATTTATTTTGTACGTGATACTTCATTTTGGCACTCCAAACCGCACCTCATGGGGGCCAAAATCTCATTAAACCCGGCCAGGTCCTTTGGGCACAACATTTAACGTATCCAGGGGATGAGCTAAAGTCCAGAATATATTACATGCTGTGCAATGATAGGTTCAGTGCTGAATACTGATGGAGAGAAGTACACAAACCAAGATCCTTTCATATTAACATTGAATCAGCAATAGGTCAACATTGAATCAAGAACAAATCAACAACATAAGTAGAAGTCTGTCTGTTGCAACACAAATTGTTTATTATATAAAATAAATGTTTGCCATTCTTTGAATTTCTTTTACAATGTGTTAACTGCATCACAATGCCTCTGTCTTTATCAACATTGGACAATCAAGATTAAATCGGGCAGAAAGCAAAGTAAATCCAAAAAAAACACAATTTGTTTCTCATCACTTTAAAATCTTTCCTTTAAAACCAAGCTGAAACTTTTTAGACTCATTAAAATTCATTGTTCATTTATCGTCACCAAATAGTCATGGATTTTATTTAGGTGGACTTCATTTATATTTCTATTTCTTGTCTGTCATAAGTTTTTAGGTACAAAATATTTGCTGTGAAACAAGCCAACTGATGGTTTGTTGATATAATTTGCAAAATATACTGATTGGTCAATAGACAGCGGATTACTTCGTCTGATGAACCCAGACCAACTGGCCATGTTTGTCGAATGGTTAAGAAGGTGTTTTGTACACAGCAGAAAAATGAAGAAAAAAATGTTTGGGTTGGGAGATGGAGATAAACAAATAATTAGTTTTAATGAGCCTTTACATGTGTCAATACATCGTTGGACAGTTTGGAAATCGGCCATGTTTCCTTCCCATCGTGCAATGCGCACCACGAGTTACTTTAGCTCACGTAATGTTGTAAGTATAAGCGGCAGCAAGAAATGCAAAAATAAATAAATTTCCCTTATGCTTTGGCTCTTCAAACGTTTCAAAATAATTCTTTAGGTCTTTATCACTCTTTTATTCTTCTTGGCTGGTTCGGATGGGTTGCATAAATGGATCTACAGCCGAAAGATGTTGACTTTCTGTACTGGAGCCGACGGAGATTTTCTGTTGAACTCGTGAAGCATGGGCGACAACTCTTGTTGTACCCGTCCTCACACAGGCGTTCTTTGAAACTGTCCACGGATGTATTAATGCTGCTCTTCCTAACTTTTCATTCAACTAAAACTGCTGTATTTGACATTAACATGTTAAAATCCGGTTGAAATACGAGGTCGGTAAAATAAAATTTGTTGGATCATAAGAGATTTATGCTTTATATACTACTAACATGAAAAATGGCCATGCATGAATGTGGGCACAAATTTGCTTTAGCAGGGCTAGTTCTCATGCTGTATGAGCTCAACACAACAGGTGTTGCTCAGTAGTGGTAAAAGAAATGAAATTAGAGAGGAATTAAAATGCATTAAGCAAAGGGATAGGAAACAAGTAATTAATTTAATGGGGTTGTCAATCTTGGTAGTGGTAGGAAGTTGAAGTAGGCAGTGTACATCAACAAATATGCGCCAATTAAGATGTTCACGCTTTCAAACAGGCGGGGAACATGCCAGTGACAGAACACCTTATCATAGTTAATGGAACAGTCCTTATTCAATGGTTTTTGTGTGTGTGTTTGTAGGGATGTGCTATGGAATTATTTGTCTATCTTATTATCTCTAGATCCCTCAGCATGACATTATCAGAAGCTCAGTTTCATACCATTGTTGTGCAAAATCCCCAAATGCTTGAAGTGCAATATCTCAGCAATCTTTGAGAATATTTTTTAAGAAATGAACGTCAAAATACTCCGAATGAAGATGACAACTGTATATCTATCTACCTTTCAATAAGTTTGATTTTCCATTCGGATTCCCAGTTAAAGGAAGGAAAAGGAATCAATTTTCACTTCTTCATACTGAAATATCATACGGTCGTACCAATTAGATTTTTTGTTTCATGGGCAGATTTTTATTTTTTGGGGATAGACACATCCAGCGTTTAAAATTATGGACAGGATCAGATCAGTGGAAACTAACAAAAGAAATTGTTGTGGTAAAATGTCCAGATTTATTTTTATTTTTACTATCACCTCTAATCTTGAAAAAAAAAAAAAAATCCGTCCATGAAAGAAAAAATAAAATTGGTCTGACCTAAGGTGTGCTTACAGTGTACACAGAATGAGCCAAGAATTCTCTGCAAGGAAATTACAGTGTATATTTAATAAAGTTTTTTTTGTGCTGATATTTCCACCAAATTATCACTTGAACTGAACGTTAATCGTGTTTATATTCCCTAGAATGTTTGAGGCAAATTACATGAATACAGGTATACACCGGTATGCACATTTAAGCTTAAAATAGGGACTGTGGCTTAATTCTTACCATGGTTACGATACTACAACATTAAGGAGATGTAAATTAACATATGCGATAACAATCCTTTACAAGCAGCAAATGTACATACATACATAAAACAACCATATTTACAAGTGTACATTTCAAACTTATAAAACTTTGCAGTTACACTGAACAAAAAAGTGTTTATTATTAACACGATTAAAATTTGGTAAATCCTCTAATAATTTAATCACCCTACAAAACACCCCTGCAGATGATGATGAACTATTCCAGCTTGAATCTCCATTTACAAAGGTAAAAAGGTCATGGTGCAGAACATTTCCCAAAATAGGGGTGACAAGTAGCTATGACAGGTGCTTATCTCCAGACTTGCCCTATGAAAATTCAGTCACCTTCAGTTTGTGGACAATCGTTCTAATTTATGTGATACGTTTAAGTGAAGACTTGGCCCAAGTGAATAAGGCTGAAGTGCCAAAACTACATACTGGATGTGGAAGAAACTTTCTGTTGACATAAAGTACCAACATCCTCATGGCACATGCTCCATTTTACAGCTAGGCTCACTCCACTTTTAGTAACACTGCCCTCTGTAGTGGAAGATCACCTTTATGACATGGCTATGAGGTATAGGGGAAAACCCATGCCCACACAGTTCACTTTGAATCCGACCGAACAAATCCTTCTGTTTAGCAAATTAGCAAATAATCCAAAAATCGACGGACACAACTTCTACTAAATATGATGCCACCTCCAGCGAAATGCTGCCCGAGTGGGGGGGATCCTGACTGGAGGTCAGCTGGTATTGTTTTGTTCCATTGCTGTGGTTGATAGAGTACACCGTTTGCTGTATTCCAAAGGCTCAGTCTCGGAATTTTTCATATGAATAACAGGGTTGTGAAGGAGTATATTCACGTAATATCGCTGATTTTGATACGACAAACATGTTTTATTTCTCTCGTAGAACATATGAAGACTGATCATAACCAGGAGTACCTTCAGACAGTGTCCTCTTTGTTCCTAAATGTACATGTGGTCGAATGAGTGAACGAGTAGAATTTAACGTCATTTTCAACATTTTTGCAATCATATCACTACGTTGCCTACGAGTGCCAGGACACGAGAGTGCTCACAGTTCCTATTATCCTGGAAACTGATCAGCCCAGCCAGTACAGCACCCGGTATCCAAATATTGACCGAGCTTAATCAGCCCAGCCAGTACAGCACCCGGTATCCAAATATTGACCGAGCTTAATC